>JAUNZM010000978.1:0-80379 GCA_033459285.1 Clamator glandarius
ATCCCAGCACTGGGACCAGTCCAGCCCCACAGCATCCCAGCACTGGGACCAGTCCAGCCCCACACATCCCGGCACTGGGACCAGTCCAGCCCACACATCCCGGCACTGGGACCAGTCCAGCCCCACACATCCCAGCACTGGGACCAGTCCAGCCCCAACACATCCCAGCACTGGACCAGTCCAGCCCACAGATCCCGGCACTGGGACCAGTCCAGCCCCACAGATCCCAGCACTGGGACCAGTCCAGCCCCACACATCCCGGCACTGGGACCAGTCCAGCCCCACACATCCCGGCACTGGGACCAGTCCAGCCCCACACATCCCAGCACTGGGACCAGTCCAGCCCCACACATCCCAGCACTGGGACCAGTCCAGCCCCACACATCCCGCACTGGGACCAGTCCAGCCCCACACATCCCAGCACTGGGACCAGTCCAGCCCCACACATCCCAGCACTGGGACCAGTCCAGCCCCACACATCCCAGCACTGGGACCAGTCCAGCCCCACACATCCCAGCACTGGGACCAGTCCAGCCCCACACATCCCAGCACTGGGACCAGTCCAGCCCCACACATCCCAGCACTGGGACCAGTCCAGCCCCACACATCCCAGCACTGGGACCAGTCCAGCCCCACAGATCCCAGCACTGGGACCAGTCCAGCCCCACAGATCCCAGCACTGGGACCAGTCCAGCCCCATAGATCCCAGCACTGGGACCAGTCCAGCCCCACACATCCCGGCACTGGGACCAGTCCAGCCCCACAGATCCCAGCACTGGGACCAGTCCAGCCCCACACATCCCGGCACTGGGACCAGTCCAGCCCCACACATCCCAGCACTGGGACCAGTCCAGCCCCACACATCCCAGGCACTGGGACCAGTCCAGCCCCACAGATCCCAGCACTGGGACCAGTCCAGCCCCACACATCCCAGCACTGGGACCAGTCCAGCCCCACAGATCCCAGCACTGGGACCAGTCCAGCCCCACACATCCCAGCACTGGGACCAGTCCAGCCCCACACATCCCGGCACTGGGACCAGTCCAGCCCCACACATCCCGGCACTGGGACCAGTCCAGCCCCACACATCCCAGCACTGGGACCAGTCCAGCCCCACAGATCCGAGCACTGGGACCAGTCCAGCCCCACACATCCCAGCACTGGGACCAGTCCAGCCCCACACGATCCCAGCACTGGGACCAGTCCAGCCCCACACATCCCAGCACTGGGACCAGTCCAGCCCCACACATCCAGGCACTGGGACCAGTCCAGCCCCACACATCCCAGCACTGGGACCAGTCCAGCCCCACACATCCCGGCACTGGGACCAGTCCAGCCCCACAGATCCCAGCACTGGGACCAGTCCAGCCCCACACATCCCGGCACTGGGACCAGTCCAGCCCCACACATCCCAGCACTGGGACCAGTCCAGCCCCACACATCCCAGCACTGGGACCAGTCCAGCCCCACACATCCCAGCACTGGGACCAGTCCAGCCCCACAGATCCCAGCACTGGGACCAGTCCAGCCCCACAGATCCAGGCACTGGGACCAGTCCAGCCCCACACATCCCAGCACTGGGACCAGTCCAGCCCCACAGATCCCAGCACTGGGACCAGTCCAGCCCCACACATCCCGGCACTGGGACCAGTCCAGCCCCACAGATCCCAGCACTGGAACCAGTCCAGCCCCACACATCCCAGCACTGGGACCAGTCCAGCCCCACACATCCCAGCACTGGGACCAGTCCAGCCCCACACATCCCAGCACTGGGACCAGTCCAGCCCCACACATCCCAGCACTGGGACCAGTCCAGCCCCACACATCCCAGCACTGGGACCAGTCCAGCCCCACACATCCGGCACTGGGACCAGTCCAGCCCCACACATCCCAGCACTGGGACCAGTCCAGCCCCACAGATCCCAGTACTGGGACCAGTCCAGCCCCACAGATCCCAGCACTGGGACCAGTCCAGCCCCACAGATCCCGCACTGGGACCAGTCCAGCCCCACACATCCCAGGCACTGGGACCAGTCCAGCCCCACACATCCCGGCACTGGGACCAGTCCAGCCCCACAGATCCCAGCACTGGGACCAGTCCAGCCCCACACATCCCAGCACTGGGACCAGTCCAGCCCCACAGATCCCGGCACTGGGACCAGTCCAGCCCCACAGATCCCAGCACTGGGACCAGTCCAGCCCCACACATCCCGGCACTGGGACCAGTCCAGCCCCACACGATCCCAGCACTGGGACCAGTCCAGCCCCACACATCCAGCACTGGGACCAGTCCAGCCCCACAGATCCCAGCACTGGGACCAGTCCAGCCCCACAGATCCAGGCACTGGGACCAGTCCAGCCCCACACATCCCGGCACTGGGACCAGTCCAGCCCCACAGATCCCAGCACTGGGACCAGTCCAGCCCCACACATCCCAGCACTGGGACCAGTCCAGCCCCACACATCCCAGCACTGGGACCAGTCCAGCCCCACACATCCCAGCACTGGGACCAGTCCAGCCCCACACATCCCAGCACTGGGACCAGTCCAGCCCCACAGATCCCAGCACTGGGACCAGTCCAGCCCCACAGATCCCAGCACTGGGACCAGTCCAGCCCCACAGATCCCAGCACTGGGACCAGTCCAGCCCCACAGATCCCAGCACTGGGACCAGTCCAGCCCCACAGATCCCGCACTGGGACCAGTCCAGCCCCACACATCCCAGCACTGGGACCAGTCCAGCCCCACACATCCCAGCACTGGGACCAGTCCAGCCCCATAGATCCCAGCACTGGGACCAGTCCAGCCCCACACATCCCAGCACTGGGACCAGTCCAGCCCCACAGATCCCAGCACTGGGACCAGTCCAGCCCCACACATCCCGGCACTGGGACCAGTCCAGCCCCACACATCCCAGCACTGGGACCAGTCCAGCCCCACACATCCCGGCACTGGGACCAGTCCAGCCCCACAGATCCCAGCACTGGACCAGTCCAGCCCACACATCCCAGCACTGGGACCAGTCCAGCCCCACAGATCCCAGCACTGGGACCAGTCCAGCCCCACACATCCCAGCACTGGGACCAGTCCAGCCCCACACATCCCGGCACTGGGACCAGTCCAGCCCCACACATCCCGCACTGGGACCAGTCCAGCCCCACACATCCCAGCACTGGGACCAGTCCAGCCCCACAGATCCCGGCACTGGGACCAGTCCAGCCCCACACATCCCAGCACTGGGACCAGTCCAGCCCCACACATCCCAGCACTGGGACCAGTCCAGCCCCACACATCCCAGCACTGGGACCAGTCCAGCCCCACACATCCCGGCACTGGGACCAGTCCAGCCCCACACATCCCAGCACTGGGACCAGTCCAGCCCCACACATCCCGGCACTGGGACCAGTCCAGCCCCACAGATCCCAGCACTGGGACCAGTCCAGCCCCACACATCCCGGCACTGGGACCAGTCCAGCCCCACACATCCCAGCACTGGGACCAGTCCAGCCCCACACATCCCAGCACTGGGACCAGTCCAGCCCCACAGATCCCAGCACTGGGACCAGTCCAGCCCCACAGATCCCAGCACTGGGACCAGTCCAGCCCCACACATCCCGGCACTGGGACCAGTCCAGCCCCATAGATCCCAGCACTGGAACCAGTCCAGCCCCACACATCCCAGCACTGGGACCAGTCCAGCCCCACACATCCCAGCACTGGGACCAGTCCAGCCCCACACATCCCAGCACTGGGACCAGTCCAGCCCCACACATCCCAGCACTGGGACCAGTCCAGCCCCACACATCCCAGCACTGGGACCAGTCCAGCCCCACACATCCCAGCACTGGGACCAGTCCAGCCCCACAGATCCCGGCACTGGGACCAGTCCAGCCCCACACATCCCGCACTGGGACCAGTCCAGCCCCACACATCCCGGCACTGGGACCAGTCCAGCCCCACAGATCCCAGCACTGGGACCAGTCCAGCCCCACACATCCCAGCACTGGGACCAGTCCAGCCCCACAGATCCCGGCACTGGGACCAGTCCAGCCCCACAGATCCCAGCACTGGGACCAGTCCAGCCCCACACATCCCAGTACTGGGACCAGTCCAGCCCCACAGATCCCAGCACTGGGACCAGTCCAGCCCCACAGATCCCAGCACTGGGACCAGTCCAGCCCCACACATCCCGGCACTGGGACCAGTCCAGCCCCACACATCCCAGCACTGGGACCAGTCCAGCCCCACACATCCCAGCACTGGGACCAGTCCAGCCCCACAGATCCCAGCACTGGGACCAGTCCAGCCCCACAGATCCCAGTACTGGGACCAGTCCAGCCCCACACATCCCAGCACTGGGACCAGTCCAGCCCCACACATCCCAGCACTGGGACCAGTCCAGCCCCACAGATCCCAGCACTGGGACCAGTCCAGCCCCACACATCCCAGCACTGGGACCAGTCCAGCCCCACAGATCCCAGCACTGGGACCAGTCCAGCCCCACACATCCCAGCACTGGGACCAGTCCAGCCCCACACATCCCAGCACTGGGACCAGTCCAGCCCCACACATCCCAGTACTGGGACCAGTCCAGCCCCACACATCCCAGCACTGGGACCAGTCCAGCCCCACACATCCCAGTACTGGGACCAGTCCAGCCCCACACATCCCAGTACTGGGACCAGTCCAGCCCCACACATCCCAGCACTGGGACCAGTCCAGCCCCACAGATCCCAGCACTGGGACCAGTCCAGCCCCACAGATCCCAGCACTGGGACCAGTCCAGCCCCACACATCCCAGCACTGGGACCAGTCCAGCCCCACAGATCCCGGCACTGGGACCAGTCCAGCCCCACACATCCCAGCACTGGGACCAGTCCAGCCCCACAGATCCCAGCACTGGGACCAGTCCAGCCCCACACATCCCAGTACTGGGACCAGTCCAGCCCCACACATCCCAGCACTGGGACCAGTCCAGCCCCACAGATCCCAGCACTGGGACCAGTCCAGCCCCACAGATCCCGGCACTGGGACCAGTCCAGCCCCACACATCCCGGCACTGGGACCAGTCCAGCCCCACAGATCCCAGTACTGGGACCAGTCCAGCCCCACACATCCCAGCACTGGGACCAGTCCAGCCCCACACATCCCAGCACTGGGACCAGTCCAGCCCCACACATCCCAGCACTGGGACCAGTCCAGCCCCACACATCCCAGCACTGGGACCAGTCCAGCCCCACAGATCCCAGCACTGGGACCAGTCCAGCCCCACACATCCCAGCACTGGGACCAGTCCAGCCCCACACATCCCAGCACTGGGACCAGTCCAGCCCCACACATCCCGGCACTGGGACCAGTCCAGCCCCACACATCCCAGCACTGGGACCAGTCCAGCCCCACACATCCCGGCACTGGGACCAGTCCAGCCCCACAGATCCCAGCACTGGGACCAGTCCAGCCCCACACATCCCGGCACTGGGACCAGTCCAGCCCCACACATCCCAGCACTGGGACCAGTCCAGCCCCACACATCCCAGCACTGGGACCAGTCCAGCCCCACACATCCCAGCACTGGGACCAGTCCAGCCCCACAGATCCCAGCACTGGGACCAGTCCAGCCCCACAGATCCCGGCACTGGGACCAGTCCAGCCCCACACATCCCAGCACTGGGACCAGTCCAGCCCCACAGATCCCAGCACTGGGACCAGTCCAGCCCCACACATCCCGGCACTGGGACCAGTCCAGCCCCATAGATCCCAGCACTGGAACCAGTCCAGCCCCACACATCCCAGCACTGGGACCAGTCCAGCCCCACACATCCCAGCACTGGGACCAGTCCAGCCCCACACATCCCAGCACTGGGACCAGTCCAGCCCCACACATCCCAGCACTGGGACCAGTCCAGCCCCACACATCCCAGCACTGGGACCAGTCCAGCCCCACACATCCCGGCACTGGGACCAGTCCAGCCCCACACATCCCAGCACTGGGACCAGTCCAGCCCCACAGATCCCAGTACTGGGACCAGTCCAGCCCCACAGATCCCAGCACTGGGACCAGTCCAGCCCCACAGATCCCGGCACTGGGACCAGTCCAGCCCCACACATCCCGGCACTGGGACCAGTCCAGCCCCACACATCCCGGCACTGGGACCAGTCCAGCCCCACAGATCCCAGCACTGGGACCAGTCCAGCCCCACACATCCCAGCACTGGGACCAGTCCAGCCCCACAGATCCCGGCACTGGGACCAGTCCAGCCCCACAGATCCCAGCACTGGGACCAGTCCAGCCCCACAGATCCTGGCACTGGGACCAGTCCAGCCCCACACATCCCGGCACTGGGACCAGTCCAGCCCCACAGATCCCAGCACTGGGACCAGTCCAGCCCCACACATCCCAGCACTGGGACCAGTCCAGCCCCACACATCCCAGCACTGGGACCAGTCCAGCCCCACACATCCCAGCACTGGGACCAGTCCAGCCCCACACATCCCAGCACTGGGACCAGTCCAGCCCCACAGATCCCAGCACTGGGACCAGTCCAGCCCCACAGATCCCAGCACTGGGACCAGTCCAGCCCCACAGATCCCAGCACTGGGACCAGTCCAGCCCCACAGATCCCAGCACTGGGACCAGTCCAGCCCCACAGATCCCGGCACTGGGACCAGTCCAGCCCCACACATCCCAGCACTGGGACCAGTCCAGCCCCACACATCCCAGCACTGGGACCAGTCCAGCCCCATAGATCCCAGCACTGGGACCAGTCCAGCCCCACACATCCCGGCACTGGGACCAGTCCAGCCCCACAGATCCCAGCACTGGGACCAGTCCAGCCCCACACATCCCGGCACTGGGACCAGTCCAGCCCCACACATCCCAGCACTGGGACCAGTCCAGCCCCACACATCCCGGCACTGGGACCAGTCCAGCCCCACAGATCCCAGCACTGGGACCAGTCCAGCCCCACACATCCCAGCACTGGGACCAGTCCAGCCCCACAGATCCCAGCACTGGGACCAGTCCAGCCCCACACATCCCAGCACTGGGACCAGTCCAGCCCCACACATCCCGGCACTGGGACCAGTCCAGCCCCACACATCCCGGCACTGGGACCAGTCCAGCCCCACACATCCCAGCACTGGGACCAGTCCAGCCCCACAGATCCCGGCACTGGGACCAGTCCAGCCCCACACATCCCAGCACTGGGACCAGTCCAGCCCCACACATCCCAGCACTGGGACCAGTCCAGCCCCACACATCCCAGCACTGGGACCAGTCCAGCCCCACACATCCCGGCACTGGGACCAGTCCAGCCCCACACATCCCAGCACTGGGACCAGTCCAGCCCCACACATCCCGGCACTGGGACCAGTCCAGCCCCACAGATCCCAGCACTGGGACCAGTCCAGCCCCACACATCCCGGCACTGGGACCAGTCCAGCCCCACACATCCCAGCACTGGGACCAGTCCAGCCCCACACATCCCAGCACTGGGACCAGTCCAGCCCCACAGATCCCAGCACTGGGACCAGTCCAGCCCCACAGATCCCAGCACTGGGACCAGTCCAGCCCCACACATCCCGGCACTGGGACCAGTCCAGCCCCATAGATCCCAGCACTGGAACCAGTCCAGCCCCACACATCCCAGCACTGGGACCAGTCCAGCCCCACACATCCCAGCACTGGGACCAGTCCAGCCCCACACATCCCAGCACTGGGACCAGTCCAGCCCCACACATCCCAGCACTGGGACCAGTCCAGCCCCACACATCCCAGCACTGGGACCAGTCCAGCCCCACAGATCCCGGCACTGGGACCAGTCCAGCCCCACACATCCCGGCACTGGGACCAGTCCAGCCCCACACATCCCGGCACTGGGACCAGTCCAGCCCCACAGATCCCAGCACTGGGACCAGTCCAGCCCCACACATCCCAGCACTGGGACCAGTCCAGCCCCACAGATCCCGGCACTGGGACCAGTCCAGCCCCACAGATCCCAGCACTGGGACCAGTCCAGCCCCACACATCCCAGTACTGGGACCAGTCCAGCCCCACAGATCCCAGCACTGGGACCAGTCCAGCCCCACAGATCCCAGCACTGGGACCAGTCCAGCCCCACACATCCCGGCACTGGGACCAGTCCAGCCCCACACATCCCAGCACTGGGACCAGTCCAGCCCCACACATCCCAGCACTGGGACCAGTCCAGCCCCACAGATCCCAGCACTGGGACCAGTCCAGCCCCACAGATCCCAGTACTGGGACCAGTCCAGCCCCACACATCCCAGCACTGGGACCAGTCCAGCCCCACACATCCCAGCACTGGGACCAGTCCAGCCCCACAGATCCCAGCACTGGGACCAGTCCAGCCCCACACATCCCAGCACTGGGACCAGTCCAGCCCCACAGATCCCAGCACTGGGACCAGTCCAGCCCCACACATCCCAGCACTGGGACCAGTCCAGCCCCACACATCCCAGCACTGGGACCAGTCCAGCCCCACACATCCCAGTACTGGGACCAGTCCAGCCCCACACATCCCAGCACTGGGACCAGTCCAGCCCCACACATCCCAGTACTGGGACCAGTCCAGCCCCACACATCCCAGTACTGGGACCAGTCCAGCCCCACACATCCCAGCACTGGGACCAGTCCAGCCCCACAGATCCCAGCACTGGGACCAGTCCAGCCCCACAGATCCCAGCACTGGGACCAGTCCAGCCCCACACATCCCAGCACTGGGACCAGTCCAGCCCCACAGATCCCGGCACTGGGACCAGTCCAGCCCCACACATCCCAGCACTGGGACCAGTCCAGCCCCACAGATCCCAGCACTGGGACCAGTCCAGCCCCACACATCCCAGTACTGGGACCAGTCCAGCCCCACACATCCCAGCACTGGGACCAGTCCAGCCCCACAGATCCCAGCACTGGGACCAGTCCAGCCCCACAGATCCCGGCACTGGGACCAGTCCAGCCCCACACATCCCGGCACTGGGACCAGTCCAGCCCCACAGATCCCAGTACTGGGACCAGTCCAGCCCCACACATCCCAGCACTGGGACCAGTCCAGCCCCACACATCCCAGCACTGGGACCAGTCCAGCCCCACACATCCCAGCACTGGGACCAGTCCAGCCCCACACATCCCAGCACTGGGACCAGTCCAGCCCCATAGATCCCAGCACTGGGACCAGTCCAGCCCCACACATCCCGGCACTGGGACCAGTCCAGCCCCACAGATCCCGGCACTGGGACCAGTCCAGCCCCACACATCCCAGCACTGGGACCAGTCCAGCCCCACACATCCCAGCACTGGGACCAGTCCAGCCCCACAGATCCCAGCACTGGGACCAGTCCAGCCCCACACATCCCAGCACTGGGACCAGTCCAGCCCCACACATCCCAGCACTGGGACCAGTCCAGCCCCACACATCCCAGCACTGGGACCAGTCCAGCCCCACAGATCCCAGTACTGGGACCAGTCCAGCCCCACACATCCCAGCACTGGGACCAGTCCAGCCCCACAGATCCCAGTACTGGGACCAGTCCAGCCCCACACATCCCAGCACTGGGACCAGTCCAGCCCCACACATCCCAGCACTGGGACCAGTCCAGCCCCACAGATCCCAGTACTGGGACCAGTCCAGCCCCACAGATCCCAGCACTGGGACCAGTCCAGCCCCACACATCCCGGCACTGGGACCAGTCCAGCCCCACAGATCCCAGTACTGGGACCAGTCCAGCCCCACACATCCCAGCACTGGGACCAGTCCAGCCCCACACATCCCGGCACTGGGACCAGTCCAGCCCCACAGATCCCAGTACTGGGACCAGTCCAGCCCCACACATCCCAGCACTGGGACCAGTCCAGCCCCACACATCCCAGCACTGGGACCAGTCCAGCCCCACACATCCCAGCACTGGGACCAGTCCAGCCCCACAGATCCCAGTACTGGGACCAGTCCAGCCCCACAGATCCCAGCACTGGGACCAGTCCAGCCCCACACATCCCAGCACTGGGACCAGTCCAGCCCCATAGATCCCAGCACTGGGACCAGTCCAGCCCCATAGATCCCAGCACTGGGACCAATCCAGCCCCACACATCCCAGCACTGGGACCAGTCCAGCCCCACAGATCCCAGCACTGGGACCAGTCCAGCCCCACACATCCCAGCACTGGGACCAGTCCAGCCCCATAGATCCCAGCACTGGGACCAGTCCAGCCCCACAGATCCCAGCACTGGGACCAGTCCAGCCCCACACATCCCGGCACTGGGACCAGTCCAGCCCCACACATCCCAGCACTGGGACCAGTCCAGCCCCACAGATCCCGGCACTGGGACCAGTCCAGCCCCACACATCCCGGCACTGGGACCAGTCCAGCCCCACAGATCCCGGCACTGGGACCAGTCCAGCCCCACACATCCCAGCACTGGGACCAGTCCAGCCCCACAGATCCCAGCACTGGGACCAGTCCAGCCCCACAGATCCCGGCACTGGGACCAGTCCAGCCCCACACATCCCAGCACTGGGACCAGTCCAGCCCCACAGATCCCAGCACTGGGACCAGTCCAGCCCCACACATCCCAGCACTGGGACCAGTCCAGCCCCACAGATCCCAGCACTGGGACCAGTCCAGCCCCACAGATCCCGGCACTGGGACCAGTCCAGCCCCACACATCCCAGCACTGGGACCAGTCCAGCCCCACAGATCCCAGCACTGGGACCAGTCCAGCCCCACACATCCCAGCACTGGGACCAGTCCAGCCCCACAGATCCCAGTACTGGGACCAGTCCAGCCCCACAGATCCCAGCACTGGGACCAGTCCAGCCCCACAGATCCCGGCTCTGGGACCAGTCCAGCCCCACAGATCCCAGCACTGGGACCAGTCCAGCCCCACAGATCCCGGCACTGGGACCAGTCCAGCCCCACACATCCCAGCACTGGGACCAGTCCAGCCCCACAGATCCCGGCACTGGGACCAGTCCAGCCCCACACATCCCAGCACTGGGACCAGTCCAGCCCCACACATCCCAGCACTGGGACCAGTCCAGCCCCACACATCCCAGCACTGGGACCAGTCCAGCCCCACACATCCCAGCACTGGGACCAGTCCAGCCCCACACATCCCAGCACTGGGACCAGTCCAGCCCCACAGATCCCAGCACTGGGACCAGTCCAGCCCCACACATCCCAGCACTGGGACCAGTCCAGCCCCATAGATCCCAGCACTGGGACCAGTCCAGCCCCACACATCCCAGCACTGGGACCAGTCCAGCCCCACAGATCCCGGCACTGGGACCAGTCCAGCCCCACACATCCCAGCACTGGGACCAGTCCAGCCCCACACATCCCAGCACTGGGACCAGTCCAGCCCCACAGATCCCAGCACTGGGACCAGTCCAGCCCCATAGATCCCGGCACTGGGACCAGTCCAGCCCCACACATCCCAGCACTGGGACCAGTCCAGCCCCACAGATCCCAGCACTGGGACCAGTCCAGCCCCACACATCCCAGCACTGGGACCAGTCCAGCCCCATAGATCCCAGCACTGGGACCAGTCCAGCCCCACAGATCCCAGCACTGGGACCAGTCCAGCCCCACACATCCCAGCACTGGGACCAGTCCAGCCCCACACATCCCAGCACTGGGACCAGTCCAGCCCCACACATCCCAGCACTGGGACCAGTCCAGCCCCACACATCCCAGCACTGGGACCAGTCCAGCCCCACACATCCCAGCACTGGGACCAGTCCAGCCCCACACATCCCGGCACTGGGACCAGTCCAGCCCCACACATCCCAGCACTGGGACCAGTCCAGCCCCACAGATCCCAGCACTGGGACCAGTCCAGCCCCACACATCCCGGCACTGGGACCAGTCCAGCCCCACACATCCCGGCACTGGGACCAGTCCAGCCCCACACATCCCAGCACTGGGACCAGTCCAGCCCCACAGATCCCGGCACTGGGACCAGTCCAGCCCCACAGATCCCGGCACTGGGACCAGTCCAGCCCCACACATCCCGGCACTGGGACCAGTCCAGCCCCACACATCCCAGCACTGGGACCAGTCCAGCCCCACACATCCCAGCACTGGGACCAGTCCAGCCCCACACATCCCGGCACTGGGACCAGTCCAGCCCCACACATCCCGGCACTGGGACCAGTCCAGCCCCACACATCCCGGCACTGGGACCAGTCCAGCCCCACAGATCCCAGCACTGGGACCAGTCCAGCCCCACAGATCCCGGCACTGGGACCAGTCCAGCCCCACAGATCCCAGCACTGGGACCAGTCCAGCCCCACAGATCCCAGCACTGGGACCAGTCCAGCCCCACAGATCCCAGCACTGGGACCAGTCCAGCCCCACAGATCCCGGCACTGGGACCAGTCCAGCCCCACAGATCCCGGCACTGGGACCAGTCCAGCCCCACAGATCCCAGCACTGGGACCAGTCCAGCCCCACACATCCCAGCACTGGGACCAGTCCAGCCCCACACATCCCAGCACTGGGACCAGTCCAGCCCCACACATCCCGGCACTGGGACCAGTCCAGCCCCACAGATCCCAGCACTGGGACCAGTCCAGCCCCACAGATCCCAGCACTGGGACCAGTCCAGCCCCACACATCCCAGCACTGGGACCAGTCCAGCCCCACACATCCCAGCACTGGGACCAGTCCAGCCCCATCCCAGCTCGGCCCCCTCCTCGTGGATCCAGCAGGGACCCCAGACCCCCAAGCCCCTCGGGGAGTCCCACAGCCCCATCGCCGCCCGGGCTGGTACCTGCCCCACGGCTCCTGGTCCCTCCTGGTTCCAGAAAATCTGGAGCCTTCAGGAAGCTCCGAGCCTCCAGCTCAGCCCCTTTCCTGCCAGGAAGGACCTCGAGGGGCCACCGCCCCACATCCTCCCAGTGCTCCCAGTGCTCCCAGTGCTCCCAGTGCTCCCAGTGCTCCCAGTGCTCCCAGTGCTGGGATCTGTGGGGCTGGACTGGTCCCAGTGCTGGGATGTGTGGGGCTGGACTGCTCCCAGTGCTGGGATCTGTGGGGCTGGACTGGTCCCAGTGCTGGGATGTGTGGGGCTGGACTGGTCCCAGTGCTGGGATGTGTGGGGCTGGACTGGTCCCAGTGCTGGGATCTGTGGGGCTGGACTGGTCCCAGTGCTGGGATCTGTGGGGCTGGACTGGTCCCAGTGCTGGGATCTGTGGGGCTGGACTGGTCCCAGTGCTGGGATCTGTGGGGCTGGACTGGTCCCAGTGCTGGGATGTGTGGGGCTGGACTGGTCCCAGTGCCGGGATGTGTGGGGCTGGACTGGTCCCAGTGCTGGGATGTGTGGGGCTGGACTGGTCCCAGTGCTGGGATGTGTGGGGCTGGACTGGTCCCAGTGCCGGGATGTGTGGGGCTGGACTGGTCCCAGTGCTGGGATGTGTGGGGCTGGACTGGTCCCAGTGCTGGGATGTGTGGGGCTGGACTGGTCCCAGTGCTGGGATCTGTGGGGCTGGACTGGTCCCAGCGCTGGGATGTGTGGGGCTGGACTGGTCCCAGTGCTGGGATCTGTGGGGCTGGACTGGTCCCAGTGCCGGGATGTGTGGGGCTGGACTGGTCCCAGCGCTGGGATGTGTGGGGCTGGACTGGTCCCAGCGCTGGGATCTGTGGGGCTGGACTGGTCCCAGTGCTGGGATGTGTGGGGCTGGACTGGTCCCAGTGCTGGGATCTGTGGGGCTGGACTGGTCCCAGTGCCGGGATGTGTGGGGCTGGACTGGTCCCAGTGCTGGGATCTGTGGGGCTGGACTGGTCCCAGTGCTGGGATGTGTGGGGCTGGACTGGTCCCAGTGCTGGGATGTGTGGGGCTGGACTGGTCCCAGTGCTGGGATCTGTGGGGCTGGACTGGTCCCAGTGCCGGGATGTGTGGGGCTGGACTGGTCCCAGTGCTGGGATGTGTGGGGCTGGACTGGTCCCAGTGCTGGGATCTGTGGGGCTAGACTGGTCCCAGTGCTGGGATCTGTGGGGCTGGACTGGTCCCAGTGCCGGGATGTGTGGGGCTGGACTGGTCCCAGTGCTGGGATGTGTGGGGCTGGACTGGTCCCAGTGCTGGGATGTGTGGGGCTGGACTGGTCCCAGTGCCGGGATGTGTGGGGCTGGACTGGTCCCAGTGCTGGGATGTGTGGGGCTGGACTGGTCCCAGTGCTGGGATGTGTGGGGCTGGACTGGTCCCAGTACTGGGATCTGTGGGGCTGGACTGGTCCCAGTGCTGGGATCTGTGGGGCTGGACTGGTCCCAGTGCTGGGATCTATGGGGCTGGACTGGTCCCAGTGCTGGGATGTGTGGGGCTGGACTGGTCCCAGCGCTGGGATGTGTGGGGCTGGACTGGTCCCAGTGCTGGGATGTGTGGGGCTGGACTGGTCCCAGCGCTGGGATGTGTGGGGCTGGACTGGTCCCAGTGCTGGGATCTGTGGGGCTGGACTGGTCCCAGTACTGGGATGTGTGGGGCTGGACTGGTCCCAGCGCTGGGATGTGTGGGGCTGGACTGGTCCCAGTGCTGGGATGTGTGGGGCTGGACTGGTCCCAGTGCTGGGATGTGTGGGGCTGGACTGGTCCCAGTGCTGGGATGTGTGGGGCTGGACTGGTCCCAGTGCTGGGATGTGTGGGGCTGGACTGGTCCCAGCGCTGGGATGTGTGGGGCTGGACTGGTCCCAGCGCTGGGATGTGTGGGGCTGGACTGGTCCCAGTTCTCACTATGGGGCTGGACTGGTCCCAGTACTGGGATGTGTGGGGCTGGACTGGTCCCAGCGCTGGGATGTGTGGGGCTGGACTGGTCCCAGCGCTGGGATGTGTGGGGCTGGACTGGTCCCAGTTCTCACTATGGGGCTGGACTGGTCCCAGTGCTGGGATCTGTGGGGCTGGACTAGTCCCAGTTCTCACTATGGGGCTGGACTGGTTCGGAGGGTCCTTCCTGGAGGTTCCCGCTGGGAGGTGGCATCTCGGGGGGGTTTGTGGCTCCAGCCCCCGCGTCGTATCAGGAGGAGCAGGAAGCATCTTGGCCGCAGCCGGGATTCTCCCTTCCTGAGGAAACACGGACGTCACCACTGAGGCCAGATGGACGGACGGACGGACGGACGGAGCTGCCCTGGGGACACTCGCTGGGTCAGAGGGCGAAGGGCTGAGCTGGCCAAGACGGGACCCTCGGCATGGATGGGGTGGGAAGGATGGATCCTGCCCAGCACGGCCGATGGCAACTGGAGAACCTTCAACCCATGGATCCAGATCCCTCTGCAGATCCTCCTGCCCTCCAGCCATGGATCCAGATCCCTCTGCAGATCCTCCTGCCCTCCAGCCATGGATCCAGATCCCTCTGCAGATCCTCCTGCCCTCCAGCCATGGATCCAGATCCCTCTGCAGATCCTCCTGCCCTCCAGCCATGGATCCAGATCCCTCTGCAGATCCTCCTGCCCTCCAGCCATGGATCCAGGTCCCTCTGCAGATCCTCCTGCCCTCCAGCCATGGATCCAGGTCCCTCTGCAGATCCTCCTGCCCTCCAGCCATGGATCCACATCCCTCTGCAGATCCTCCTGCCCTCCAGCCATGGATCCAGGTCCCTCTGCAGATCCTCCTGCCCTCCAGCCATGGATCCAGGTCCCTCTGCAGATCCTCCTGCCCTCCAGCCATGGATCCAGGTCCCTCTGCAGATCCTCCTGCCCTCCAGCCATGGATCCAGATCCCTCTGCAGATCCTCCTGCCCTCCAGCCATGGATCCAGATCCCTCTGCAGATCCTCCTGCCCTCCAGCCATGGATCCACATCCCTCTGCAGATCCTTCTGCCCTCCAGCCATGGATCCAGATCCCTCTGCAGATCCTCCTGCCCTCCAGCCATGGATCCACATCCCTCTGCAGATCCTCCTGCCCTCCAGCCATGGATCCAGGTCCCTCTGCAGATCCTCCTGCCCTCCAGCCATGGATCCAGGTCCCTCTGCAGATCCTCCTGCCCTCCAGCCATGGATCCAGATCCCTCTGCAGATCCTCCTGCCCTCCAGCCATGGATCCAGGTCCCTCTGCAGATCCTCCTGCCCTCCAGCCATGGATCCAGGTCCCTCTGCAGATCCTCCTGCCCTCCAGCCATGGATCCAGGTCCCTCTGCCAGAGCTCGGCAGCTCCATCTCTTCTCCGTCTCTGCTCCCTCCCCCTGGTCTCTGGGTGGCTCTGACTCCTCCGCGTGGTCTCCACCATCCTCCCAGAGGAACCAGATGGGCGCTGCCTCCACCCTCCGGTCTGGGAGACGCGGTTCCTGCTGCTCCCACTCACCAGCAGTCGCGTTCCCATCGTTCTTTAACCTTTGGAGAAGGCGACTCAAGCATTGGGCTCCTCTCCACACGCAGAACCTCGTCCTCCGAGGCTCTTCCAGCCCCAGGTGGGGATCTCCGGAGGTTCTACCCCAACCCACTGCAGATCCCTCCAGGTGGGATTCCCAGTTCCGTGAGCAAAAGCCGGTTGGTTCGTGTGTCGGATGAATCTCATGGAGTGGACGTCAGCGGGTGGACCTGATGGACCTGCCCTGTGTGCTGGGACACGGAGTGTCGGGTCTTCTTGTGGAGGAGAAGCTCCCCGGGAGCCCCAAGGTGCGCTCGGAGCCCAGAAACCCCCCGTGTCCCGGGCTGCACCCAGAGAACGTGGGCAGCAGGGAGGGAGGGGATTGTCCCCTCGGCTCCTCTCGGGGAGACCTCAGCTGGAGGGTTGGGGCCAGGGCTGGAATCCTCAGCAGGAGAAGGAGACGGAGCTGCTGGAACGGGGCCAGAGGAGGCTCCGAGGATGATGGGAGGGCTGGAGAACCTCCCGTGCGAGGCCAGGCTGGGAGAGTTGGGGTTGTTCAGCCTGGAGAGGAGAAGGCTCCGAGGAGACCTTAGAGAGACCTTCCAGGACGTGAAGGGGCTCCAGGAAAGCTGGGGAGGGGCTCTTGATCAGGGATGGGATGAGGAGAACAGTTTTGAGCTGCAAGAGGGAAGATTGAGATGAGATCTTGGGGAGAAATGTTCTCCTGAGACAGTGAGGAGACCCTGGAACTGGTTTCCCAGAGCAGTGGTGGCTGCTCCATCCCTGGAGGGGTTCCAGGCCAGGTTGGATGGAGCTTGGAGCCCCCAATCCATGGGAGGTGTCCCTGGATTGGAACTGGATGGGCTTTGAGGTCCCTTCCAACCCAACCCATCTCATAGTTCCATGATTATCCCTTGGCGTCAACCGGAACCTCTAGATCCCACCCCTGGAGGGGTTCAAGGCCAGGTTGGATGGAGCTTGGAGCCCCCGATCCAGCAGGAGGTGTCCCTGGGGTTGGAACTGGATGATCTTTAAGGTCCCTTCCAACCCAACCCATCTCATGGTTCCATGATTATCCCTCAGTGTCAACCAGAATCCCAAGATCCCACCCCTGGAGGGGTTCAAGGCCAGGTTGGATGGAGCTTGGAGCCCCCGATGCAGCGGGAGGCGTCCCTGGGGTTGGAACTGGATGGGCTCGGAGGTCCTTCCAACCCAACCCGTTCCACGATTCTGTGATCTGACGATTCCACGAGGTGACGGTTCCATCACCTCCACCCTCTCCCCATCTCCCCAGGGTTTTCCGGCTGGTTCCCGGGGCCGCGAGTCCTTCTGGTCACTCACCCCTGGAGCCGGTTGTCCCCCAGCCGCTGACGTAGCAGTTGGTCACCTCCGAGAGTCTCAGCGAAGGGTCTGGGACGCAGACCAGCTGCACGAAGGGGCCGCAGCGCGCGGGCTCCTCCAGCTCCACCAGGACGAGGTGTCCAGCGGGAGGTGTCCCTGGGGTTGGGGCTTTGGGGTCCCTTCCACCCCATTCCACGACTCTACCACGAGTTGGTGTTTTCCAGCCCTTGCAGAAAAGCAGCAGGTGGTGTCTCCTCAGGAGCAGCTGCCGTGGGACTCGGAAATGTCAGATCCTCCTCGCTGGCACCGAGACGCCTCCGGGCTCCCGCACGGATCCTGCAGAAGGAGCTTTGATCCCACCACGCATCCATGATCCCCCCCCCCCGTGCAAGGAGCAGAGGCGGGTGGTGAGGAGCGAGGAGACAGGTTGGGAGCAGCAGCCGCAGCCCGGGGCTTCCCCAAAAGCCACCTCAGGTGGCATCACAGCGTCCTCTGGTAGAGCGTGGTGGGATGGGTTGGGTTGACGGGACCTCCGAGATCAGCCAGTCCCACCCCATCCATGGGCAGGGACACCTCCCGCTGGATCGGGGGCTCCAAGCTCCATCCAACCTGGCCTGGAACCCCTCCAGGGATGGAGCAGCCACCCCTGCTCTGGGAAACCTGTTCCAGGGTCTCCAAACCCTCAGTGTGAAGAATTTCATCCCAATGTCCTCTCTAAACCTTCCCCCTTCCAATTTGAAGCCGTTCCTCCTCATCCCATCACTCCAAGACCTTGGAAGAAGCCCCTCCCCAGCTTTCCTGGAGCCCCTGCAGGTGCTGGAAGGTCTCTCTAAGGTCTCCTCGGAGCCTTCTCTTCTCCACAACCCCAACTCTCCCAGCCTGGCCTCGCACGGGAGGTTCTCCAGCCCTCCCATCATCCTCGGAGCCTCCTCCGGCCCCGTTCCAGCAGCTCCATCTCCTTCTCCTGCCTCTTTGAGGTCTTTTCCAACCTCAATGATTCCATGACTCTCCCGCTGGGCAGTGGCCTCTGAGGGGCTGTGGATGAGGAGTTTCTGCCCCGAGCACCTTGGCCCCAGGCTGGAGGAAGACAACGATGGAGTCGTGGAATAGTTTGGGTTTGGAAGGGACCCTGAAGATCATCCAATTCCACCCCCTGTGATGGGCAGGGACGCCTCCCACTGGATCAGGGGCTCCAAGCCCCATCCAGCCTGGCCTGGAACCCCTCCAGGGATGGAGCAGCCACAGCTTCTCTGGGAAACGTTCCGGGGCCTCCCCACCCTCATCATAACGAATTTATTCCTAACGTCCAATCTAAACCTTCCCCCTTCCCATTTAAAGCCGTTCCTCCTCATGCCGTCACTCCAGATCTTCGTAGAAAGTCCCTCCCCAGCTTTCCTGGAGCCCCTGCAGGTGCTGGAAGGTCCCTCTAAGGTCTCCTCGGAGCCTTCTCTTCTCCACAACCCCAACTCTCCCGGCCTGGCCTCGCACGGGAGGTTCTCCAGCCCTCCCATCATCCTCGGAGCCCCATTCCAGCAGCTCCATCTCCTTCTCCTGGTGAGGATTCCTCCGTCGTCTCCGTGGTCTCCTCTGGACGCGCTCCAGGAGCTCCAGGCTGGTTGGGGACGGGGAGGGGAGCTGAGCTGGAGGAGGTTGGTGTCGCCCATGGGCGCGTCGGGCGCGGTTCCTGCCTTGCAACGAGCTCTGGTTGTCACCTCCCCGCGGTTCCGCTGGCACCTCCTGACCCTTCGCCTGCTGCTTAACCACCGTTCTCCACGCTAACGAGATGACGACCCCCAATTAAGCTCTCAATTCGGTGACGCTGTGCGGTTCCAGGAGCTGCGTCTCCGCTCCGAGGACCTCCCGACCCAAGCTGACCACGGCACCAACCTCTGACCGTGGACCAGAGCTCGTTAATCTCTTCCTCAGTGATAGAGACAACGAGATCGAGGAGCTCCCTCAGCCGGGTTGGAGGTGACACCAGGTGGAGTGGGGCTGGTGTCACCTCGGGAGGGTGGGATGGATCCAGAGGGACCTGGACAGGCTGGAGAAGTGGGGCTGGGAGAACCTCAGGAGGTCCCACCAGGCCAAGGACAAGGTCCTACAGCTGGATGGGGCGAGACGAAGCGCAGAATGGATTGGGAAGAGCCCTGAGGAGAAGGATTTGGGGTTCTGGGGGAGGAGAAGCTCCACGGAAGCCCCAAGGTGCGCTCGCAGCTCAGAAACCCCCCGTGTCCCGGGCTGCATCCGGAGAACGTGGGCAGCGGGGAGGAAGGTCCCTCCGGATCCATCCCGTCCTTCTGGGGTGTCACCTCCAACCTTGCTTAGGGAGCCCTCGAGCTCGTCGCCTCGATCGCCGATGAGGTGAAACGTCATCGAGTGCCACCTGAACGCCAGAAAAACCTCACGTGGAGTCAAAGAATCGTTCGGTTGGAGAAGACCTTGGAGATCATGGAGTCCAACTGTCCCCGTCCACACCTGAACCGCCTTGGGGCACCTCGTCTGTTGGCCAGAGAGGTTGGGGAGTCTCCATCCTCGGAAGATACTCAAAATCTGGTCTTTCCACACCCAGTGAAGGTCCTTCCACGCCCATTGAAGGTCCTTCCACACCCAATGAAGGTCCTTCCACACCCAGTGAAGGTCCTTCCACACCCAATGAAGGTCCTTCCACACCCAGTGAAGGTCCTTCCACACCCAGTGAAGGTCCTTCCACGCCCATTGAAGGTCCTTCCACACCCATTGAAGGTCCTTCCACACCCAGTGAAGGTCCTTCCACGCCCATTGAAGGTCCTTCCACGCCCATTGAAGGTCCTTCCACACCCAGTGAAGGTCCTTCCACGCCCATTGAAGGTCCTTCCACACCCATTGAAGGTCCTTCCACACCCATTGAAGGTCCTTCCACGCCCATTGAAGGTCCTTCCACACCCATTGAAGGTCCTTCCACACCCAGTGAAGGTCCTTCCACGCCCATTGAAGGTCCTTCCACACCCATTGAAGGTCCTTCCACACCCAGTGAAGGTCCTTCCACGCCCATTGAAGGTCCTTCCACACCCAGTGAAGGTCCTTCCACGCCCATTGAAGGTCCTTCCACACCCATTGAAGGTCCTTCCACACCCAGTGAAGGTCCTTCCACGCCCATTGAAGGTCCTTCCACACCCAGTGAAGGTCCTTCCACACCCATTGAAGGTCCTTCCACACCCATTGAAGGTCCTTCCACACCCAGTGAAGGTCCTTCCACGCCCATTGAAGGTCCTTCCACACCCAGTGAAGGTCCTTCCACGCCCATTGAAGGTCCTTCCACACCCATTGAAGGTCCTTCCACACCCAGTGAAGGTCCTTCCACGCCCATTGAAGGTCCTTCCACGCCCAGTGAAGGTCCTTCCACGCCCATTGAAGGTCCTTCCACACCCATTGAAGGTCCTTCCACACCCAGTGAAGGTCCTTCCACGCCCATTGAAGGTCCTTCCACACCCATTGAAGGTCCTTCCACACCCAGTGAAGGTCCTTCCATGCCCATTGAAGGTCCTTCCACACCCAGTGAAGGTCCTTCCACGCCCATTGAAGGTCCTTCCACACCCATTGAAGGTCCTTCCACACCCAGTGAAGGTCCTTCCACGCCCATTGAAGGTCCTTCCACACCCAGTGAAGGTCCTTCCACACCCATTGAAGGTCCTTCCACACCCATTGAAGGTCCTTCCACACCCAGTGAAGGTCCTTCCACGCCCATTGAAGGTCCTTCCACGCCCAGTGAAGGTCCTTCCACGCCCATTGAAGGTCCTTCCACGCCCATTGAAGGTCCTTCCACACCCAGTGAAGGTCCTTCCACACCCAGTGAAGGTCCTTCCACGCCCATTGAAGGTCCTTCCACACCCAATGAAGGTCCTTACATGCCCATTGAAGGTCCTTCCACACCCATTGAAGGTCCTTCCACACCCAGTGAAGGTCCTTCCACACCCATTGAAGGTCCTTCCACACCCAGTGAAGGTCCTTCCACACCCAATGAAGGTCCTTCCACACCCAATGAAGGTCCTTCCACGCCCAATGAAGGTCATTCCACGCCCATTGAAGGTCCTTCCACGCCCAATGAAGGTCCTTCCACGCCCATTGAAGGTCCTTCCACACCCAATGAAGGTCCTTCCCCACCCAATGAAGGTCCTTCCACACCCAGTGAAGGTCCTTCCACACCCATTGAAGGTCCTTCCACACCCAGTGAAGGTCCTTCCACACCCAATGAAGGTCCTTCCACACCCAATGAAGGTCCTTCCACACCCAGTGAAGGTCCTTCCACACCCAGTGAAGGTCCTTCCACCCCAAAGAAAGGTCCATCGACACCAAAAAAGGTCCATCCACATCAAAGAAAGGTCCTTCAACAGCAGATGAAGGTCCTTCTACACTAAAGGAAGGTCCTTCCACATCAAATGAAGGTCCTTCCACCTTCCAAAGTTCGTCAGCGGCATCTGGTGGCACCAGGTAGAAGGGCACGAGAGGACAGACAGACGGAACCCACGGGTGGAGGAATGGATGGAATGAGAGATGAACGACCTCAGGTTGCACCAGGAGAGGGTTGGGTTGGACTTTGGGTGGGATTCATTCTCGGGAAGAGGGTGAAGCCCTGGTCGAGGTGGTGGAGTCTCCGTCCCTGGAGGGGTTCAAAGCTGGGTAGATGTGGTGCTCAGAGGTGGTTTGGTCGTGGACAGGGATGGTTGGACTTGTAGAATCATAGAAACAGCAGGTTGGAAAAGACCCAAGGGATCGTCAAGTCCAACCGTTCCCATCAATCACCAAACCCCAGGGCCCTCAGGCTTCTTCTCCAGCCCCTTCCCCAGCTTCGTTGCTCTTCTCGGCACTCGCTCCAGAGCCTCAACGTCCTTCTGGTGGGGAGGGACCCACGACTGAACCTCATCCCGTTGGTCTCAGCCCATGGATCCAGCCTGTTCCGCTCCCTTTGGAGCCTCCCGACCCTCCAGCAGATCCAGCTCCCACCCAGCTCAGTGTCATCTCCAAACTCGCTCCGGGTGCCCTCGATGCCTCCATCCAGGTCATGGATAAAGACGCTGAGCAGGACCCAGCGCTGAGCCCTGGGGACCCCGCGTGGAACTGGCCTCCAGCTGGATTTCACTCCATCTCCCACCGCTCTCTGGACCCTCCACACAACCAGTTTTCCACCCGACGATCCACTTGACGATCTCCAAGGTCTTCTCCAGCCTCCGTGATTCCCAAGGTGGCTTTGAGGCCATTCTTGGTGTTTCCCCGCTGGCTGTTGGTTCCATCAGGGCTTCCCAACGTCTCTGTGACATCAGCGAGGCGCCGTGGGCAACGGGACCCAGCAGGTTGCCCATCGGCTACTGCCCTGCTGGCCACCAGGCTTCGGTTTGAGCTGCTCGGGGCTGTTTGAACCATGAACGTTCTCCTCGTCCTGCTCCTGCTGGCCCTGAGCCGCCCAGCGCTGGGGACAGGGGACACCTGCGAGTGAGTGGCCCAGGGTGATGGTCCCGACAACCCCGAGGAGCTCCAGATGCTGGAAAGTGCCTGGAGGAGAAGGACCTGGGGGGGGGGGGGGGGGTTGGTTGAACAGGAGCCAGCGGTGGCCCAGGTGGCCAAGAAGGTCAAGGGCATCTTGGCTCGGATCAGCCATGGGGTGGCCAGCAGGGCCAGGGCAGGGATTGTCCCCCTGGAGAGGTCACGCTTCAAATCTTGGGTTCAGGTTTGGGTTCCTCCCTCCAAGAAGGATCTTGAGGGGCTGGAGAACGTGTGGAGAAGGGAACGGAGCTGGGGAAGGGGCTGGAGAACAAGGTTCTGAGGGCCCTGGGGGTGGTTAGACTGGAGAAGAGGAGGCTGAGGGTGGAGCGAGTGGTCAGAGCGCAGAGAAGGAGCTTGAGCAGCTCTCCTGGGGGGTCCCTGGAAGGGTTCCGCTTGTCCCCCCACGGCCACAGGCTCCCCAGCCCCAGGTGGAGCTGCTGCTCCTCACCAGCACTGAGGCTGCTGCCACAGCTCCTCCACGGGGATGAAGGAGAAGAGAGGGGTCACCCACCCATCCCATGAGGCCCTCTGGTTCCGCGGCCCATGCGGGATCATTGAACCGTGGAATGGGTTGGGTTGGGAGGGACCTCAAAGAATATCCAGGTCCAACCTGAATCATGGAATGGGTTGGGAGGGACCTCAAAGACCATCCAGGTCCAACTGAAGTTATGGAATGGGTTGGATCCGAAGGGACCTCAAAGCTCATCCAGTTCCTAAATGAATCATGGAATGGGTTGGGTTGGAGGGACCTCAAAGAACATCCAGTTCCAACCTGAATCATGGAATGGGTTGGGTTGGAGGGACCTCAAAGAACATCCAGTTCCAACCTGAATCATGGAATGGGTTGGGTTGAAGGGACCTCAAAGAACATCCAGTTCCAACCTGAATCATGGAATGGGTTGGGTTGAAGGGACCTCAAAGCCCATCCAGTTCCTAAATGAATCATGGAATGGGTTGGATCCAAAGGGACCTCAAAGCCCATCCAGTTCCTAAATGAATCATGGAATGGGTTGGGTTGAAGAGACCTCAAAGAACATCCAGTTCCTAAATGAATCATGGAATGGGTTGGGTTGAAGAGACCTCAAAGAACATCCAGTTCCTAAATGAATCATGGAATGGGTTGGATCCAAAGGGACCTCAAAGCCCATCCAGTTCCAACTCAAATCAAGGGATGGATTGGGTTGGAAGAACCTCGGAACCCATCCAGTCGACCTCCTGCCGTGGGCAGGGACACCTCCTGCTGGATCAGGGGCTCCATCCCACCTGGGAAGGTGACTGAGCTCCATCCCCAGGAGCCGTGAGGCCCCGAGCGGGTCAGAAGGTGGTTGTGGTTCCACAGGACCTGTGGCCTCCGTCCCGTGGCTCTTGGAGAGGACACGTCGCGCGTGGTGCGGGGCCGAGAGGCCCGACCCGGGGCTTGGCCCTGGATCGTGAGCATCCAGCAGGTCTGGAACACCGGGATTGTCCACGTCTGCGGAGGGTCCCTCATCAGCCCCCGGTGGGTCCTCACGGCCGCCCACTGCTTCATCAACGCCAGGTGAGGAGCAGCGGGAACCACGGCTCACGGGACGCCTTGGGGTGGAAGGTCTCCTGCCTTGGAGCAACCACGGGGGGGGCCAGCAGGGGATGGACCTTCTGAGCAGATCCCAGGCTCAGAGGGACGTTCCAGGGGTGGCACTTGGACTTCATAGTCTTTTCGGAGCATGGGATGGACCTTCTGGGCAGATCTCAAGGGCAGGGAGGTGTTTTGGGGGGTGCCACCTGGACTTTAAGAGCTTCCAAGAGCACGGGATGGACCTTCTGGGCAGATCCCTGGGACACAGGGAGATGTTCCAAGGGTGGCACCTCAACTTTATCGACTTTTGAGAGCACGGGATGGACCTTCTGAGCAGATCCCAGACTCAGAGGGACGTTCCAGGGGTGGCACTTGGACTTCATAGTCTTTTCGGAGCATGGGATGGACCTTCTGGGCAGATCTCAAGGGCAGGGAGGTGTTTTGGGGGGTGCCACCTGGACTTTAAGAGCTTCCAAGAGCATGGGATGGACCTTCTGGGCAGATCCCTAGGACACAGGGAGATGTTCCAAGGGTGGCACCTCAACTTTATCGACTTTTGAGAGCACGGGATGGACCTTCTGAGCAGATCCCAGGGCAGGGAGATGTTCCAGGATGGACACCTGGACTTTATGGTCTGCTGAGACCATGGGATGGACCTTCTGAGCAGATTCCAAGGGCAGGGAGATGTTCCAGGATGGACACCTGGACTTTATGGTCTGCTGAGACCACGGGATGGACCTTCTGAGCAGATTCCAAGGGCAGGGAGAAGTTCCAGGATGGACACCTGGACTTTATGGTCTGCTGAGACCATGGGATGGAGCTTCTGAGCAGATCCCAAGGGCAGGGAGATGCTCCAGGGGTGACATCTGGACTTTAAGAGCTTCCAAGAGCACGTGATGGACTCTTGGGGCAGCTCCCAAAGTTCCGGACCAAGCTGGGTGCTGGACAAGGACCAGAGAAGAGCTGGTGACCCCAGCCGGGTGGTGACCTGGAGGATGGAGGAGGAACCAGGGTGGGTTTTGCAGCAGGGGTTGGGGTTAAGTTTCGAGTTCCTCCCTCCAAGAAGGAACTTGAGGGGCTGGAGAAGGTGTGGAGATGGGAACGGAGGTGGAGAAGGGGCTGGAGAAGGTGTGGAGATGGGAACGGAGGTGGAGAAGGGGCTGGAGAAGGTGTGGAGATGGGAACGGAGTTGGAGAAGGAGCTGGAGAAGGTGTGGAGATGGGAACGGAGCTGGGGAAGGGGCTGGAGAAGGTGTGGAGATGGGAACGGAGGTGGAGAAGGGGCTGGAGAAGGTGTGGAGATGGGAACGGAGCTGGAGAAGGGGCTGGAGAAGGTGTGGAGATGGGAACGGAGGTGGAGAAGGGGCTGGAGAAGGTGTGGAGATGGGAACGGAGGTGGAGAAGGGGCTGGAGAAGGTGTGGAGATGGGAACGGAGGTGGAGAAGGGGCTGGAGAAGGTGTGGAGATGGGAACGGAGGTGGAGAAGGGGCTGGAGAAGGTGTGGAGATGGGAACGGAGGTGGAGAAGGGGCTGGAGAAGGTGTGGAGATGGGAACGGAGCTGGAGAAGGGGCTGGAGAAGGTGTGGAGATGGGAACGGAGGTGGAGAAGGGGCTGGAGAAGGTGTGGAGATGGGAACGGAGGTGGAGAAGGGGCTGGAGAAGGTGTGGAGATGGGAACGGAGGTGGAGAAGGGGCTGGAGAAGGTGTGGAGATGGGAACAGAGCTGGAGAAGGGGCTGGAGAACATGTGGAGATGGGAACGGAGCTGGGGAAGGGGCTGGAGAACATGTGGAGATGGGAACGGAGCTGGGGAAGGGGCTGGAGAAGGTGTGGAGATGGGAACGGAGATGGAGAAGGGGCTGGAGATCAAAGGTGGTGGAGTCTCCAACCCTGGAGGGGTTGAAAACTCAGGTAGATGAGGTGCTCAGGAAGCTGATGATCTCCAAGGTCTTCTCCAACCTGGAGACTCCATGATTTCTCTCCCCCTTGAGCAGCAGGGAGGTTCTTGGCTGCTCCGTCCGGAGGTCCCATCCCACCCCTCTCTCCATCCCCCTTCCAGGCACGTCCCCCTGTGGCGCGTTCTGGCCGGGGTCACCCACTTGGCTCAGGACGTCCCCGAGCTCCAAGTGCTCTTCGTGAAGCGGCTGGTGCTCCACGAGGACTACGACGACGTCTCCCAGAAGAACGACCTCGCCCTGGTGGAGCTGGAGGAGCCCGCGCGCTGCGGCCCCTTCGTGCAGCTGGTCTGCGTCCCAGACCCTTCGCTGAGACTCTCGGAGGTGACCAACTGCTACGTCAGCGGCTGGGGGACAACCGGCTCCAGGGGTGAGTGACCAGAAGGACTCGCGGCCCCGGGAACCAGCCGGAAAACCCTGGGGAGATGGGGAGAGGGTGGAGGTGATGGAACCGTCACCTCGTGGAATCGTCAGATCACAGAATCGTGGAACGGGTTGGGTTGGAAGGACCTCCGAGCCCATCCAGTTCCAACCCCAGGGACGCCTCCCGCTGGATCGGGGGCTCCAAGCTCCATCCAACCCGGCCTTGAACCCCTCCCGGGATGGGATCTAGAGGTTCCGGTTGACGCCAAGGGATAATCATGGAACCATGAGATGGGTTGGGTTGGAAGGGACCTTAGAGATCATCCAGTTCCAATCCAGAGACACCTCCTGCTGGATCAGGGGCTCCAAGCTCCATCCAACTTGGCCTTGAACCCCTCCCGGGATGGGATCTAGAGGTTCCGGTTGACGCCAAGGGATAATCGTGGAACCATGAGATGGGTTGGGTTGGAAGGGACCTTAAAGATCATCCAGTTCCAATCCAGAGACACCTCCCGCTGGATCAGGGGCTCCAAGCTCCATCCAACCTGGCCTTGAACCCCTCCAGGGGTGGGATCTAGAGGTTCCGGTTGACGCCAAGGGATAATCGTGGAACCATGAGATGGGTTGGGTTGGAAGGGACCTTAAAGATCATCCAGTTCCAATCCAGGGACACCTCCCATGGATTGGGGGCTCCAAGCTCCATCCAACCTGGCCTTGAACCCCTCCAGGGATGGAGCAGCCACCACCACTCTGGGAAACCAGTTCCAGGGCCTCCGAACCCTCAGCATGAAGAATTTCTTCCTCATGTCCATCTAAACCTTCCTCTTCCAATTTGAAGACGTTCCCCCTCGTCCCGTCACTCCAGGAGCTTGGAGAAGTCCCTCCCCAGCTTTCCTGGAGCCCCTTCAGGTGCTGGAAGGTCTCTCTAAGGTCTCCTCGGAGCCTTCTCCTCTCCAGGCTGAACAACCCCAACTCTCCCAGCCTGGCCTCGCACGGGAGGTTCTCCAGCCCTCCCATCATCCTCGGAGCCTCCTCTGGCCCCGTTCCAGCAGCTCCATCTCCTTCTCCTGCTGAGGATTCCAGCCCTGGCCCCAACCCTCCAGCTGAGGTCTCCAAGAGAGGAGCAGAGCAGGGGAACCACGTCTCTCTACCAGAACACGGTTCTGGAGATGAGGTGCCCGGTGATCCGGTTTAGTCGTGGACACGCATGGTTGGACTTCAAGGTCTCCAAGGTCTTTTCCAACCAAGCAGTTCTCAGGTTTGACGTCAGAGACGTTTCCACCCTGGACTATTCCGTGATTCCTGAGAGCAGAGGCGAGAGCCGACATCCAACTGTGGGGACCTCTGAGCCTGGAGAGAAGGGCTTGATGGGCTTGAGGGGTTTGCCCCGTCCCGGGAGGGCTTCAAGGCCAGGTGGGATGGGGCTTGGAGCCCCTGATCCCGTGGGAGGTGTCCCTCTGGTCCTGTCCCCTGTCCCTGGGGAGAAGAGCCCAGCTCCCTCCTCTCCACAACCTCCTCTCAGGGAGTTGCAGAGAGCAACGAGCTCTCCCCTCAGCCTCCTCTTCTCCAGGCTGAACCCCCCCAGGGCCCTCAGGCTTCTTCTCCAGCCCCTTCCCCAGCTCCGTTCCCTTCTCCCCACGTTCTCCAGCCCCTCAAAGTCCTTCATGGAGATGAGGAACCCAAAACTGACCCCAAGATGTGAGGTGTGACCTCCCCACGGGGACAATCCCTGCCCTGCCCCTGCTTGGCTCATCCAAGCCAAGATGCCCTTGACCTTCTTGGCCACCTGGGCCACCGCTGGCTCGTTCCACGACCCATCACCCAAGGTTGGATGAAATCCCACCACAAATGGTCTCTGGAGGCTTTGCAAAGGTTCCTGCAGGCTTGGGGAGGAGAAGAACCTCCAGCGAGGAGCTGGGTGACCGTGGGTGTCTCTCCCCTCAGCCGCGGGGTCCCCCCTGGTGCTGCAGGAGGCCCAGGTCCACCTCGTCGAGAGCCGCGTCTGCAACAGCAGCGGGTGGCACCGGGGGGACGTCCAACCCACCAACCTCTGCGCCGGGTTCCCCCAGGGCGGCAGCGACACCTGCGAGGTAGGAGGCACCTCCGAGGCCACCCCTGGCTCCAAAACCCACCCTGGTTCCTCCTCCATCCTCCAGGTCACCACCCGGCTGGGGTCACCAGCTCTTCTCTGGTCTTTGTCCAGCGCCCAGCTTGGTTCGGAACCCTGGGAGATGCCCCAAGAGTCCATCCCGTGCTCTTGGAAGCTCCTAAAGTCCAGGTGGCACCCCTGGATCATCTCCCTGCCCTTGGGATCTGCTCAGAAGGTCCATCCCATCATCTCAAAAGATGATAAAGTCCAGGTGACACCCCTGGAACGTCCCTCTGGCCCAGGGATCTGCTCAGAAGGTCCATCCCATCATCTCAAAAGACTATAAAGTCCAGGTGCCACCCCTGGAACATCCCTCTGGCCCAGGGATCTGCTCAGAAGGTCCATCCCATCATCTCAAAAGACTATAAAGTCCAGGTGACACCCCTGGAACGTCCCTCTGGCCCAGGGATCTGCTCAGAAGGTCCATCCCATCATCTCAAAAGACTATAAAGTCCAGGTGCCACCCCTGGAACGTCCCTCTGGCCCAGGGATCTGCTCAGAAGGTCCATCCCGTGATCTCAAAAGTCTATAAAGTCCACGTGCCACCCCTGGAACGTCCCTCTGGCCCAAGGATCTGCTCAGAAGGTCCATCCCATCATCTCAAAAGTCTATAAAGTCCACGTGCCACCCCTGGAACGTCCCTCTGGCCCAAGGATCTGCTCAGAAAGTCCATCCCATGATCTCAAAAGACTATAAAGTCCAGGTGACACCCCTGGAACGTCCCTCTGTCCAGGGATCTGCTCAGAAGGTCCATCCCATCATCTCAAAAGACTATAAAGTCCAGGTGACACCCCTGGAACGTCCCTCTGTCCAGGGATCTGCTCAGAAGGTCCATCCCATCATCTCAAAAGACGATAAAGTCCAGGTGACACCCCTGGAACGTCCCTCTGGCCCAGGGATCTGCTCAGAAGGTCCATCCCATCATCTCAAAAGACTATAAAGTCCAGGTGCCACCCCTGGAACGTCCCTCTGGCCCAGGGATCTGCTCAGAAGGTCCATCCCGTGATCTCAAAAGTCTATAAAGTCCACGTGCCACCCCTGGAACGTCCCTCTGGCCCAAGGATCTGCTCAGAAGGTCCATCCCATCATCTCAAAAGACTATGAAGTCCAGGTGACACCCCTGGAACGTCCCTCTGGCCCAGGGATCTGCTCAGAAGGTCCATCCCATGATCTCAAAAGACTATAAAGTCCAGGTGCCACCCCCGGACCATCTCCCTGCCCCGGGATCTGCTCAGAAGGTCCACCCCACGCTCTTGGAAGCTCATGAAGTCGACGTGCCACCTCTGGACCATCTCCCCTCCCCTCCTGGCTCCTCTTGTCCTCCGCAGGGGGACAGCGGGGGGCCTCTGGTCTGCCAGGCTCCACGTGGTGACCACTTCTGGCTGGTGGGAGTGACCAGCTGGGGCAGAGGCTGCGCCCGAGCCCGCCGGCCGGGGATCTACACGTCCACCCAGAGCTTCCACCACTGGATCCTGGCCCAGACGGGGCTGGACTCAACGGGACCCACCACGCCGAGCACGGCTTGAGAAGTAGGAGGATGAAGACACGGGGTCGGCTGCAGGATCCCACCACCGTGTGGCCTCCAGAGGTTCCTCAAGGGCCGCTTGGTCCAGCTCGAGGTTCTGGGTGGAGCATCAATGCCGACGTTGGGTTCCTCTTGGCTACGAGAAATAAAGAGCCCACAGCAAACCCTGTTTCCATCTCTCCATCTCTCCATCTTCCATCTCTCCATCTCCCCATTTCTCCATCTTCCGACCTCTCCATGTCTCCATCTCCCCATCTCTCCATCTTCCATCTCTCCATCTCCCCATCTCTCCATCTTCCAACCTCTCCACGTCTCCATCTCCCCATTTCTCCATCTTCCATCTCTCCATCTCCCCATCTCTCCATCTTCTGACCTCTCCACGTCTCCATCTCCCCATTTCTCCATCTTCCGACCTCTCTATCTCTTCATCTCTCCATCTTCTGACCTCTCCATGTCTCCATCTCCCCATTTCTCCATCTTCCGACCTCTCCATCTCCCCATCTCTCCATCTTCTGGTCTCTCCACGTCTCCATCTCCCCATCTCTCCATCTGTCTCTCCACGTTTCCCCCTCTCCACATCTCCATGTCTCCAGCCTCCTCATCTTTCCACTTCTCCACCTCTCCACCTTTCTCTCCATCTCTCCACCTCTCCATCTCTCCATCTTCTGGCCTCTCCACATCTCCATCTCCTCATCGCTCCATCTGCCTCTCTGTGTCTCCATCTCTCCATCTTCCAACCTCTCCATCTCTCCGTGTCTCCATCTCTCTGTCTCCACCTCTCCATCTCACCACCTCTTCATCTTTTGACCTCTCCACATCTCCATCTTCCCATCTCTCTGTGTCTCCATCTCTCCATCTTCTGGCCTCTCCACATCTCCATCTCCTCATCACCTGCCTCTCTGTGTCCCCATCTCCCCACCTTCCAACCTCTCCAAGTCCCCATCTCCCCACCTTCCAACCTCTCCAAGTCCCCATCTCCCCACCTTCCAACCTCTCCACATCCCCATCTCCCCACTTCTCTATCTTCCAAGCTCTCCACGTCTCCATCTCTTCATCACTCCACCTTCCTCTCTGTGTCCCCATCTCTCCATGCCTCCATCTCCCCATCTCTCCATCTTCCAACCTCCCAATCTCCCCATCTCTCCATCTTCCGACCTCTCCACGTCTCCATCTCCCCATTTCTCCATCTTCCATCTCTCCATCTCCCCATCTCTCCATCTTCCGACCTCCCCATCTCCCCATCTCTCCATCTTCCAACCTCTCCATGTCTCCATCTCCCCATCTCTCCATCTTCCAAGCTCTCCACGTCCCCATCTCTCCATCTTCCGACCTCTCCATCTCCCCATCTCCATCTTCCGACCTCTCCATCTCCCCATCTCTCCATCTTCCAAGCTCTCCACGTCCCCATCTCTCCATCTTCCGACCTCCCCATCTCCCCATCTCCATCTTCCAACCTCTCCATCTCCCCATCTCCATCTTCCGACCTCTCCATCTCCCCATCTCCCCATCTCCATCTTCCGACCTCTCCACGTCTCCATCTCCCCATCTCCATCTTCCGACCTCTCCACGTCTCCATCTCCCCATCTCTCCATCTTCCGACCTCTCCACGTCTCCATCTCCCCATCTCCATCTTCCAACCTCTCCACGTCTCCATCTCCCCATCTCCATCTTCCAACCTCTCCACGTCTCCATCTCCCCATCTCTCCATCTTCCAACCTCTCCATGTCTCCATCTCCCCATCTCCATATTCCGACCTCTCCACGTCTCCATCTCCCCATCTCCATCTTCCGACCTCTCCACGTCTCCATCTCCCCATCTCCATCTTCCGACCTCTCCACGTCTCCATCTCCCCATCTCCATCTTCCGACCTCTCCACGTCTCCATCTCCCCATCTCCATCTTCCGACCTCTCCACGTCTCCATCTCCCCATCTCCATCTTCCAACCTCTCCACGTCTCCATCTCCCCATCTCCATCTTCCAACCTCTCCATGTCTCCATCTCCCCATCTCTCCATCTTCCGACCTCTCCACGTCTCCATCTCCCCATCTCCATCTTCCGACCTCTCCACGTCTCCATCTCCCCATCTCCATCTTCCAACCTCTCCACGTCTCCATCTCCCCATCTCCATCTTCCGACCTCTCCACGTCTCCATCTCCCCATCTCCATATTCCGACCTCTCCACGTCTCCATCTCCCCATCTCCATATTCCGACCTCTCCACGTCTCCATCTCCCCATCTCCATATTCCGACCTCTCCACGTCTCCATCTCCCCATCTCTCCATCTTCCAACCTCTCCATGTCTCCATCTCCCCATCTCTCCATCTTCCAACCTCTCCACGTCTCCATCTCCCCATCTCCATATTCCGACCTCTCCACGTCTCCATCTCCCCATCTCTCCATCTTCCAACCTCTCCACGTCTCCATCTCCCCATCTCCATATTCCGACCTCTCCATGTCTCCATCTCCCCATCTCTCCATCTTCCGACCTCTCCACGTCTCCATCTCCCCATCTCCATATTCCGACCTCTCCACGTCTCCATCTCCCCATCTCTCCATCTTCCAACCTCTCCATGTCTCCATCTCCCCATCTCTCCATCTTCCAACCTCTCCACGTCTCCATCTCCCCATCTCCATATTCCGACCTCTCCACGTCTCCATCTCCCCATCTCTCCATCTTCCAACCTCTCCACGTCTCCATCTCCCCATCTCCATATTCCGACCTCTCCATGTCTCCATCTCCCCATCTCTCCATCTTCCGACCTCTCCACGTCTCCATCTCCCCATCTCCATCTTCCGACCTCTCCACGTCTCCATCTCCCCATCTCTCCATCTTCCGACCTCTCCACGTCTCCATCTCCCCATCTCCATATTCCGACCTCTCCACGTCTCCATCTCCCCATCTCCATCTTCCGACCTCTCCACGTCTCCATCTCCCCATCTCTCCATATTCCGACCTCTCCACGTCTCCATCTCCCCATCTCCATATTCCGACCTCTCCACGTCTCCATCTCCCCATCTCCATCTTCCGACCTCTCCACGTCTCCATCTCCCCATCTCTCCATCTTCCGACCTCTCCACGTCTCCATCTCCCCATCTCCATATTCCGACCTCTCCACGTCTCCATCTCCCCATCTCCATCTTCCGACCTCTCCACGTCTCCATCTCCCCATCTCTCCATATTCCGACCTCTCCACGTCTCCATCTCCCCATCTCCATATTCCGACCTCTCCATGTCTCCATCTCCCCATCTCCATCTTCCGACCTCTCCACGTCTCCATCTCCCCATCTCTCCATATTCCGACCTCTCCACGTCTCCATCTCCCCATCTCCATCTTCCGACCTCTCCACGTCTCCATCTCCCCATCTCCATATTCCGACCTCTCCACGTCTCCATCTCCCCATCTCTCCATCTTCCAACCTCTCCACGTCTCCATCTCCCCATCTCCATATTCCGACCTCTCCATGTCTCCATCTCCCCATCTCTCCATCTTCCGACCTCTCCACGTCTCCATCTCCCCATCTCCATATTCCGACCTCTCCACGTCTCCATCTCCCCATCTCCATATTCCGACCTCTCCACGTCTCCATCTCCCCATCTTTCCCCTTCCCCCCTTTCTCTCCTCCTTCCTCTCCACCCTCCTCCTCCTCCTCTCCTCCCTCCCCTCTTCTCCCTCTGGGCCCCCCGTAGCTGGGAAAGGAAAGGATGAAGCTGGGGGGGCCCCTTCCCCTCCTCTCCATCCCCCTCCCCGTTACACCTGGAGATTTTGGGGGCTCTCGGGGTTCCCCAATTGTCGGGAAGGATCAGAAAGGGGGTGGGACCCCCTTTTCCCAGCGCTTCCCACGGGTTTGGAATGGAAACAATGAACGGGGGGGGCTCCTTCCTCCCCTCCTCTTCATCCCCCTCCCCATTACGCACGGGGATCTCCAATCCGGGGGGGTCTCTTGGGGTTCCCCGACATCCACAATGGATCAGAAAGGGGGGGACCCCACTTTTTCCAGCGCTTCCCACACCTGGGAATGGAAAGGATGAAGTTGGGGGGGCTCCTTCCTCCCCTCCTCCTCACCCCCCCCTCCCAGCTCTGCACCCTGTGCCCCCTCCCCATTACGCACGGAGTTTTTGGGGTCTCTGGGGGTTCCTGGATGGCCGGGGTGGATCAGAAAGGGGGGGGATCCCCGTTTTCCAGTACTTCCCATGCCTGAGAATGGAAAGGATGAAGCTGGGGGGGCTCCTTCTTCCCCTCCTCTCCACCCCCCTCCCCATTACGCACAGGGATCTCCAATTTGGGGGGGAGTTTCTTGGGGTTCCCCAATGGCCGGGACGGATCAGAAAGGGGGGGGCACCCCCTTTTCCCAGCGCTTCCCACGGGTTTGAAATGGAAACAATGAACGGGGGGGGCTCCTTCCTCCCCTCCTCTTCATCCCCCTCCCCATTTCTCACGGGGATCTCCAATCTGGGGGGGTTCCCCGACATCCACAATGGATCAGAAAGGGGGGGACCCCAATTTTCCAGCGCTTCCCACACCTGGGAATGGAAAGGATGAAGTTGGGGGGGCTCCTTCCTCCCCTCCTCCTCACCCCCCCCACCTCTGCACCTCACGCCCCCCTCCCCGTTACGCACGGAGTTTCTGGGGTCTCTGGGGGTTCCCGGATGGCCACGATGGATCAGAAAGGGGGGGGGACCCCACTTTTCCAGCGCTTCTCATGGGTTTGGAATGGAAACAATGAACAGGGGGGGCTCCTTCCTCCCCTCCTCCTCACCCCCCCCTCCCCATTTCTCACGGGGATCTCCAATCCGGGGGGGTCTCTCGGGGTTCCCCAATTGTCGGGAAGGATCAGAAAGCGGGGGGACCCCCTTTTTCCAGCTCTTCCCACGGGTTTGGAATGGAAACAATGAACGGGGGGGGCTCCTTCCTCCCCTCCTCCTCACCCCCCCCCCCCTCCCCATTTCTCACGGGGATCTCCAATCCGGGGGGGTCTCTCGGGGTTCCCCAATTGTCGGGAAGGATCAGAAAGCGGGGGGACCCCCTTTTTCCAGCTCTTCCCACGGGTTTGGAATGGAAACAATGAACGGGGGGGGCTCCTTCCTCCCCTCCTCCTCACCCCCCCCTCCCCATTTCTCACGGGGATCTCCAATCCGGGGGGGTCTCTCGGGGTTCCCCAATTGTCGGGAAGGATCAGAAAGCGGGGGGACCCCCTTTTTCCAGCTCTTCCCACGGGTTTGGAATGGAAACAATGAACGGGGGGGGCTCCTTCCTCCCCTCCTCCTCACCCCCCCCCCCCCCCTCCCCATTTCTCACGGAATCTCTGGGGTCTCTCAGGGCTCTGGATCAGAGAGTTGGGGGGGGGGGGGGGGGGGTAGGTGGGTTCCCCGTTTTCCCAGCGCTTCCCAGGGATGGAGCGGGACAGGCTGGATGTGGGGGGGGCCCGGGGGGGGGCCGGGGCCCTCGGGGCTGTGGTTAATGTGTAATTTGGAGCAGATGGCAGCTCCCAACCTGCCGGGTGGGGCTCGGGGGCTCTCGGGGGCTGTGGGGGGGGCGGGGGGGGGGGGTGTTTGTGTGTAGGGGTTGGGGGGGGCCCAGAGATCTGGGGTGATATATTTACTCTTCAAATATTTTACTTCGGAAGGTTTTACAACCCGAGGGGGGGGGGGGGGGGTGGGTGGTGGTGGCTTTATTATTATTTATTTATTTTTGTTTTATCTCTGGAAGGTGGGGACCATCTGTGCTCGAAAAGGGGGGGGGTCGGGGAGTGGGGGGGGTGGGGGGGGGTGGAAAAAAAAAAAAAGCTTTATATTTGCTCAGAGAAACCGTCGGGGAAAGCCACCCCGAGGTTAAATAAAGGAGATAAAGGAGGGTTTGTGGACGGGTCGCAGGTGGTAGGTTGGGGGGGTAAAGGGGGGATAAAAGGGGGGGATAAAGGGGAGCCCCCCCCCCCCCCCCCCCCAAAAAAAAAGGGTCGCGGGGCAGGAGGCGGCGGGGGCGCTGTCCGCGACTTTGGTGCTGAAACCGCGAGCCGAGACCCAACCTCCTCCTCGCCCTCCTCTTCCTCCTCCTCCTCTTACTCCTCACCCTCCTCAGAGTCCTCTTCCTCCTCCTTATCCTCCTCCTCATCACCCTCCTCCTCCTCTTACTCCTCACCCTCCTCAGAGTCCTCTTCCTCCTCCTTATCCTCCTCCTCATCCTCGTCCTCCTCCTCTTACCCCTCTCCCTCCTCAGAGTCCTCTTCCTCCTCCTTATCCTCCTCCTCATCATCCTCCTCCTCCTCTTACTCCTCACCCTCCTCCTCCTCTTACTCCTCACCCTCCTCCTCCTCTTACTCCTCACCCTCCTCAGAGTCCTCTTCCTCCTCCTCATCCTCCTCCTCATCCTCGTCCTCATCCTCGTCCTCCTCCTCTTACTCCTCTCCCTCCTCAGAGTCCTCTTCCTCCTCCTCATCCTCCTCATCATCATCCTCTTCCTCCTCTTACTCCTCACCCTCCTCCTCCTCTCACTCCTCACCCTCCTCAGAGTCCTCTTCCTCCTCCTCATCCTCCTCATCATCATCCTCCTCCTCCTCTTACTCCTCTCCCTCCTCAGAGTCCTCTTCCTCCTCCTCATCCTCCTCCTCATCCTCGTCCTCCTCCTCTTACTCCTCTCCCTCCTCAGAGTCCTCTTCCTCCTCCTCATCCTCCTCCTCATCATCATCCTCATCCTCTTACTCCTCACCCTCCTCAGAGTCCTCTTCTTCCTCATCATCCTCCTCCTCATCATCATCCTCCTCCTCTTACTCCTCTCCCTCCTCAGAGTCCTCTTCTTCCTCCTCATCCTCCTCCTCATCCTCCTCTTCCTCCTCCTCTTCCTCCTCACCCTCCTCATCCTCCTCCTCATCCCCCTTCTCCTACTCCTCGTCCCCCTCCTCCTCATCCTTATCAGCCTCCTCATCCTCCTCCTCTTACTCCTCAGCCTCCTCCTCACCCTCTTCCTCACCGTCCTCAGTCTTCAGCCCCCTCCTTGCCTTCCTCCTCATACTCTTCATACTCCTCCTCCCCCTCCTCCTCCTCCTCCTTCTCCTCCTCATCCTCCTTATAGTCCTCATCCCTCTCCTCCTCATCCTCTTCCTCCTCCTCAGCCTTCTCATAATCATCCTCCTCAACCTCCTTCTCATCCTTATCCTCCTCCCCTTCCCCTTCCTCCCCCTCATCCTCCTCCTCCTCACCCTCCTCATAGTCTTCATCCCCCTCCTCACCCTCCTCATTCTCCTCATCCTCCTCCTTCCTCTCCCTCCTCATACTTCTCTTCCTCCTCCTCATCCTCATCTTACTCCTTCTCCTCCTCCTCATACTCCTCATCATCTTGCTCTTACTCCTCATCCTCCTCCTCTAACTCCTCATCCTTCTCATCCTCCTCCTCACCATCCTCATACCCCTCATCCTCCTCCTCCTCTCCACTCTCCTCCTCCTCCTCCTCTCCACTATCCTCCTCCTCCTCCTCACCACCCTCATATTCCTCATCCTCCTTTTACTCCTCATCTTCCTCTTCCTCCTCCTCCTCCTCCTCTTCCTCCTCCTCCTCCTCCTCCTCCTCCTCCTCTTCCTCCTCCTCCTCCTCGTCCCCCGTGACATCACACCTTGCTCCTTCATCAGCCGTGAGGCTTGACCCAGCTCAGCGGCACCAGGTGGCTCCAGGACATCAGCTCAGCAGCCCCTGCTTGGCCCTGGTTGGCATCCAAAATCTGCTTTTCTTGGAGGACAATCTGGTTCCGCTCCACAGGTAACTGTCCTGCTCCCCTTCCCGGCATCCCTGCTCTGAGCCGCGTGTGGCCGCGTCGCAGCTCCAGGAGTGGGGGGAGCGGCTGGAAAGTGCCCGGAGGAGAAGGACCTGGGGGGGGTTGTGGTTGGACAGGAGCCAGCAGGGGCCCAGGGGGCCAAGAAGGCCAAGGGCATCTTGGCTTGGAGCAGACCCGGCGTGGCCAGCAGGGCCAGGGAGGTTCTTCTCCCTCTGGCCTCGGCCCTGGGGAGGCCGCTCCTCGAATCCTGGGGTCAGTGCTGGTTCCTCCCCAGCAGAAGGATGTTGAGGCTCTGGAGCGAGTGCCGAGAAGAGCAACGAAGCTGGGGAAGGGGCTGGAGAAGAAGCCTGAGGGCCCTGGGGGTGTTTATCCTGGAGAAGAGGAGGCTGAGGGGAGAGCTCGTTGCTCCCTCCAACTCCCTGAGAGGAGGTTGTGGAGAGGAGGGAGCTGGGCTCTTCTCCCAAGGATCAAGGGATGGGAGGAAATGACCTCAAGTTGTACCAGGAGAGGTTTATATTGGACATTGGAAAAATATCTTCACCAAAATCGCGGTGAAGCCCCTGTGGAGGTTGCCCAGGGCGGTGGGGGAGCCTCCATCCCTTGAGGGGTTTCAAAGATCAGGAGATGAGGTGCTCAGGGATGGTTGGGCTTAATCTCCAAGGTCCTTTCCAACCTCGGGATCCCATGGTTCCTCAAGAACTCCGAGCGTTTCCGCCTTCTACCTCTTGCTCCTTCTTCTTCTCACAGGGGACAAGGTTGAACCTCGGAGGCCACCACTGATTTACGTGACCTTGTGGCACCAACCGTCTTCTCCAGGAGCTGAAAGCCCCACCATGCAACTCCAAGGTGAACCAGGTCAACCACAGGTTGGATGGGGCTTGGAGCTCCTGGTCCAGTGGGAGGTGTCCCTGGCTTGGAACTGGATGGGCTTGGAGGTCCCTTCCAACCCAAACCATCTCATGGTTCCATGATTCTTCCTCGCCATCAACCAGATCTCCAGGATCCCATCCCTGGAGGGGTTCCAGGCCGGGTTGGATGGGGCTTGGAGCCCCTGATCCAGTGGGAGGTGTCCCTGCCCATGGCTGGGGTGGAACTGGATGGGCTTGGAGGTCCCTTCCAACCCAACCCATCCCATGATTCATGTTGGAACTGGCTGGACTTTCAGGTCCCTTCCAACCCAGCCCATTCCAAGACCCCCTGATGATCCCCAGAGCTTCCCTGCTCACCCCAGCAGGTCCCTCCCTCTTCACAGCTTCTTTCCAGCTTCTCTCCCTGGTGGAATCTTCTCTCCAAGCTCCTCCATGTCCCCCCTTTCCCCTCCCAACTTTTCCTGCACCCACCCCACCAGCAAATGAAGCCCACGTAGCTCCAAGCTCTCCTGTCCAAGCCCCTCCAGACCCCACCTCAATGCACAGGGGTCTCCAACACCACCTCCTGAAGAGCCTCCAACCCTTGGGGGTGTCCTGAGGAGGGGAAGGCAGGTGGCATCTCCTCCTTGGAGTGATCCCCAAGCTCCATCAGCGTCTTCTCGGCGTCTCCCCAGGGTCCAGCAGCGTGAACCAACTGGGGGGCCTCTTCGTGAACGGCTGCCCGCTCCCCACCTGCAAGAGGAAGAAGATCATCCAGTTGGCCATGTGCGGCGTCCGGACCTCGGTCATCGCCCGCAGCCTCAAGGTGAGCCCGGGGTGGGGGGTTCTCCTCCAAATCCAGGACCAGGGGAGTCGCCCGACCCTCGGACTCCACGCTGGGGAGGAAGAACCTCGACTCCTGCGTTGAGTTCTGGGTCCTTCACTCCAAGAAGGACCTTGAAAGGTTTGAGGTGTTGATCAACAGTGGTTGAACGTGAGCCAGCGGTGGCCCAGGTGGCCAAGAAGGTCAAGGGAGTCTTGGCTCAGATCAGCCAGGGGGTGGCCAGCAGGAGCAGGGCAGGGATTGTCACCCTGGGGAGGTCACATTTCAAATCTTGGGTTCAGTTTTGGGTTCCTCCGTCCAAGAAGGACCTTGAGGGATTGGAGAACGTGTGGAGATGGGAATGGAGCTGGGGAAGGGGCTGGAGAACAAGGGTCCTGAGAGGCGGCTGAGGCCCTAGGGGTGTTTATCCTGGAGAAGAGGAGGCTGAGGAGACCTCGTTGTCTCCAACCACTTGGAAGAAAGCTGTGGAGAGGAGGGCGCTGGGCTCTTCTCCCAGGGATCAAGGGATGCGATGAGAGGGAACCCTCAAGCTGCTCCCGGGCTGGTTCAGGTTGGACATCAGGAGGAATCTCTCCACGGAGAAGGTTCTCAGGCCCTGCAGAGGCTGCCTGGGGTCGTGGTGGAGTCTCCACACCTGGAGGGGTTTAGAAGATGCGGAGATGAGCTGCTCGGGGATCTGGTGGCCACGTGTGGTTGGACTCGATGCTCCCCAAGATCTTTTCCAGCCCAACCATTCAACTCAATGATCCGATGGGTCTTTTCCAACCCGGTGATTCGATGATTTGATGATTCGATGATTCCACGACCTCCTTCCTCCTCCACCCCCCAGGTCTCCAACGGCTGCGTCAGCAAGATCCTGGGCCGCTACCTCCAGACGGGGCTCGTGGAGCCCAAAGCCCTCGGGGGCAGCCGGCCCCGCGTGGCCACCCCGGAGGTGGTGGCCAGGATCACCCAGATGAAGCGCCAGCAACCGTCCCTCTTCGCCCGGGAGATCCGCCAGCAGCTCCAGCGTGAGGGCGTCTGCACCAGCAACGGGACCCTCAGCGTGAGTCCCCGTGGAGAGGACGCCAGGGCCAGGACGGGGCTCAAACCCGAGGGATGGGTGGGAAAGAGGAGTTGGGAAGGGCTTGGAGGAGCAGGAAGGGAGGAGAAGGCCGATTACACCCTCCCAGATCGAGTGAAGACGTCTCCAACAAGCCTGGTCATCGTCCCCATCGCTGGGATAACAGCTTCGCCCAGCATCCTGCTTCGGAAAGTGTCACCTCCGGGCTGGAGAGGAGAACGATCTCCTGGGTGGAAAACTGGTTGTGTGGAGGGTCCAGAGAGTGGTGGGAGATGGAGTGAAATCCAGCTGGAGGCCAGCGCCACGCGGGGTCCCCAGGGCTCAGCACTGGGTCCTGCTCAGCGTCTTTATCCATGACCTGGATGGAGGCATCGAGGGCACCCAGAGCGAGTTTGGGGGTGACACTGAGCTGGGTGGGAGCTGGATCTGCTGGAGGGTCGGGAGGCTCCAAAGGGATCGGAACAGGCTGGATCCAGGGGCTGAGACCAACGGGATGAGGGTTAACGAGGCCAAACGGCGGGTCCTGCCCTTGGGGCACAACAACCCTGGGCAGCTCCAGCCTAGGAGAAGCCTGGAAAGTGCCTGGAGGAGAAGGACCTGGGGGGGTTGGTTGAACAGGAGCCAGCAGGGGCCCAGGGGGCCAAGGAGGCCAAGGGCATCTTGGCTTGGAGCAGCCCCGGCGTGGCCAGCAGGGCCAGGGAGGTTCTTCTCCCTCTGGCCTCGGCCCTGGGGAGGCCGCTCCTCGAATCCTGGGGTCAGTGCTGGTTCCTCCCCACCAGAAGGACGTTGAGGCTCTGGAGCGAGTGCCGAGAAGAGCAACGAAGCTGGGGAAGGGGCTGGAGAAGGAGCCTGAGGGCCCTGGGGGTGTTTATCCTGGAGAAGAGGAGGCTGAGGGGAGAGCTCGTTGCTCTCTGCAACTCCCTGAGAGAAGGTTGTGGAGAGGAGGGAGCTGGGCTCTTCTCCCTCCCTCCAAGAAGGACCTTGAGTGGCTGGAGAATGTGTGGAGATGGGATAAGAGCTGGGGAAGGAGCTGGAGAACAAGAGTTCTGAGACGCTGAGGGTCTCACCTCGGAGAACGTGTGGAGCTCCTGGGAGCTTTGGGCTTTGCCCGGGGCTTCCTGCTTGCGCCTCGGGGACAACCTCATCTCTCCTGCCCAGGTCTCCTCCATCAACCGGGTGTTGAGGACCCTGCCCAGCGACCCACGGCTGGCGGTGGAGACGGGTTCTGCTGAGGATCCACCGCTATGGGGTGAGCTTGGCTGGAGAAGACGGCACAGGGACAAGGGCGGGTGAATCCCATGGGAGAAACCAGCTCCAGGTGGTTGGGGTTGTCCAGCCTGGAGAAGAGAAGGCTCCGAGGAGACCTTAGAGCAGCTTCCAGCACCTGAAGGGGCTCCAGGAAAGCTGGGGAGGGGCTCTTGGTCAGGGAGAGCAGGGACGGGATGAGGGGAACGGTTTTGAGCTGAAAGAGCAGAGATGGAGATGAGATCTTGGAAAGAAATGTTCTCCTGGGAGAGTGAGGAGACCCTGGAACAGGTTTCCCAGAGAAGCTGTGGCTACCCCACTCCTGGAGGGGTTCAAGGCCAGGTTGGATGGGGCTTGGAGCCCCTGATCCAGTGGGAAGCAACCCCGGGGTTGGAACTGGATGGGCTTGGAGGTCCCTTCCAACCCAACCCATTCTATGATTCAGGTTGGAACAGGATGAGCTTTGAGGTCCCTTCCAACCCAACCCATTCCATGACCCTGTGACCCTTCCTGGTTTCTCCTGGGGCTCCTCCAGCTCCGGGGCCCCCTATCTCCTGCCTCTCTGTCCCCACAGGGTCCCCTCTCGCTGCCACCTCTGCCTTGAGTCCCCCTGCAGAACCCGGTGCCGTCGTCTCTCCGGGGACTCAACCGCCTCCTCGAGGATCCGTGTCCGGCCGGCACCTCCCGCTGAGCACCCACCACAGGAGCCGGACGGTCTTCTCCAGCCAGCAGGCAGAAGCCCTGGAGAAAGGTGAGGATCCTACGGACGAGGCCGGACGAGCTGCCCCAGGGTGCTGAGTGGAGAAGGGACAGTTCTCCACGGTTAACTCGCGGTGGGGAAGATCTCCGTGAGGACACGTCTCCATGAGGAAGTTCTCGTTGCTCTTCTCGGCACTCGCTCCAGCCCCTCAACATCCTTCTGCTGGGGAGGAACCAGCACTGACCCCAGGATTCGAGGAGCGGCCTCCCCAGGGCCCAGGCCAGAGGGAGAAGAACCTCCCTGGCCCTGCTGGCCACGCCGGGGCTGCTCCAAGCCCAGATGCCCTTGGCCTTCTTGGCCCCCTGGGCCCCTGCTGGCTCCTGTCCAACCAACCCCCCCCAGGTCCTTCTCCTCCAGGCACTTTCCAGCCAGGCTTCTCCTAGGCTGGAGCTTCATGGAGAACTCTCCCCGTGGAGGGTTGGCCATGGAGAACTTTCTCTGTGGAGCAGTCATCTTTGCATAGAGTTGTCCCCATGAGGAGCTGGCCAGGAAGGGTTGGCCCCACAGAGAGTCAACTTTGTGTAGAGTTGTCCCCATGGAGAACAGGCCATGGAGAATTGTCCCCATGGGGATTTGTCGCCATTGGGAGTCGACCCATGGAGAGTTGTCCCCATGGACAGTTGTCCCATGGAGTGTTGTCCCCATGGAGAGTTGTCCCCATGGAGAGTTGACCCCATGCAGAGTTGTCCCCATGGAGAGTTGTCCCATGGAGAGTTGTCCCCATGGAGAGTTGACCCCAAGGAGTGTTGTCCCATGGAGAGTTGTCCCCATGGAGAGTTGTCCCCATGGAGAGTTGACCCCATGCAGAGTTGTCCCCATGGAGAGTTGTCCCATGGAGAGTTGTCCCCATGGAGAGTTGACCCCATGGAGAGTTGTCCCATGGAGAGTTGTCCCCATGGAGAGTTGTCCCCATGGAGAGTTGACCCCATGCAGAGTTGTCCCCATGGAGAGTTGTCCCATGGAGAGTTGTCCCCATGGAGAGTTGACCCCAAGGAGAGTTGTCCCATGGAGAGTTGTCCCCATGGAGAGTTGTCCCCATGGAGAGTTGTCCCCATGGAGAGTTGACCCCATGGAGAGTTGTCCCCATGGAGAGTTGTCCCATGGAGAGTTGTCCCATGGAGAGTTGTCCCCATGGAGAGTTGTCCCCATGGAGAGTTGTCCCATGGAGAGTTGTCCCCATGGAGAGTTGACCCCAAGGAGAGTTGTCCCATGGAGAGTTGTCCCCATGGAGAGTTGTCCCATGGAGAGTTGTCCCCATGGAGAGTTGTCCCATGGAGAGTTGTCCCATGGAGAGTTGTCCCATGGAGAGTTGTCCCCATGGAGAGTTGTCCCATGGAGAGTTGTCCCATGGAGAGTTGTCCCCATGGAGAGTTGTCCCCATGGAGAGTTGTCCATGGAGAGTTGTCCCATGGAGAGTTGTCCCCATGGAGAGTTGTCCCCGTGGAGAGTTGTCCCCATGGAGAGTTGTCCCATGGAGAGTTGTCCCCATGGAGAGTTGACCCCAAAGAGAGTTGTCCCCATGGAGAGTTGTCCCATGGAGAGTTGTCCCCATGGAGAGTTGTCCCCATGGAGAGTTGTCCCTGTGGAGAGTTGTCCCCATGGAGAGTTGTCCCCATGGAGAGTTGTCCCCGTGGAGAGTTGACCCCATGGAGAGTTTTCCCATGGAGAGTTGTCCCATGGAGAGTTGTCCCATGGAGAGTTGTCCCCATGGAGAGTTGACCCCAAAGAGAGTTGTCCCCATGGAGAGTTGTCCCATGGAGAGTTGTCCCCATGGAGAGTTGTCCCCATGCAGAGTTGTCCCTGTGGAGAGTTGTCCCCATGGAGAGTTGTCCCCATGGAGAGTTGTCCCCGTGGAGAGTTGACCCCATGGAGAGTTTTCCCATGGAGAGTTGTCCCATGGAGAGTTGTCCCCATGGAGAGTTGTCCCCATGGAGAGTTGTCCCATGGAGAGTTGTCCCCATGGAGAGTTGTCCCTGTGGAGAGTTGTCCCATGGAGAGTTTTCCCATGGAGAGTTGTCCCCATGGAGAGTTGTCCCATGGAGAGTTGTCCCCATGGAGAGTTGTCCCATGGAGAGTTGTCCCCATGGAGAGTTGTCCCCATGGAGAGTTGTCCCATGGAGAGTTGTCCCCATGGAGAGTTGTCCCATGGAGAGTTGTCCCCATGGAGAGTTGTCCCATGGAGAGTTGTCCCCATGGAGAGTTGTCCCCATGGAGAGCTGACCCATGGAGAGTTGTCCCCATGGAGAGTTGTCCCATGGAGAGTTGTCCCATGGAGAGTTGTCCCATGGAGAGTTGTCCCCATGGAGAGTTGTCCCATGGAGAGTTGTCCCATGGAGAGTTGTCCCATGGAGAGTTGTCCCCATGGAGAGTTGACCCATGGAGAGTTGTCCCCATGGAGAGTTGTCCCATGGAGAGTTGTCCCCATGGAGAGTTGTCCCCATGGAGAGTTGTCCCCATGGAGAGTTGTCCCATGGAGAGTTGTCCCATGGAGAGTTGTCCCCATGGAGAGTTGTCCCATGGAGAGTTGTCCCATGGAGAGTTGACCCCATGGAGAGTTGTCCCATGGAGAGTTGACCCATGGAGAGTTGTCCCCATGGAGAGTTGTCCCATGGAGAGTTGTCCCATGGAGAGTTGTCCCCATGGAGAGTTGTCCCCATGGAGAGTTGTCCCCATGGAGAGTTGTCCCATGGAGAGTTGTCCCATGGAGAGTTGTCCCCATGGAGAGTTGTCCCATGGAGAGTTGTCCCATGGAGAGTTGACCCCATGGAGAGTTGTCCCATGGAGAGTTGACCCATGGAGAGTTGTCCCCATGGAGAGTTGTCCCATGGAGAGTTGTCCCCATGGAGAGTTGTCCCCATGGAGAGTTGTCCCATGGAGAGTTGTCCCCATGGAGAGTTGTCCCCGTGGAGAGTTGTCCCATGGAGAGTTGTCCCATGGAGAGTTGACCCATGGAGAGTTGTCCCATGGAGAGTTGACCCATGGAGATTTGTCCCCATGGAGAGTTGTCCCCATGGAGAGTTGTCCCCATGGAGAGTTGTCCCATGGAGAGTTGTCCCCATGGAGAGTTGTCCCCGTGGAGAGTTGTCCCCGTGGAGAGTTGTCCCCATGGAGAGTTGACCCCATGGAGAGTTGTCCCATGGAGAGTTGTCCCCATGGAGAGTTGTCCCCGTGGAGAGTTGTCCCCGTGGAGAGTTGTCCCCATGGAGAGTTGTCCCCATGGAGAGTTGTCCCCATGGAGAGTTGACCCCATGGAGAGTTGTCCCCATGGAGTGTTGTCCCCATGGAGAGTTGTCCCATGGAGAGTTGACCCCATGGAGAGTTGTCCCCATGGAGAGTTGTCCCCATGGAGAGTTGTCCCATGGAGAGTTGTCCCATGGAGAGTTGTCCCCATGGAGAGTTGTCCCCATGGAGAGTTGTCCCCATGGAGAGTTGTCCCATGGAGAGTTGTCCCCATGGAGAGTTGTCCCCGTGGAGAGTTGTCCCATGGAGAGTTGTCCCCATGGAGAGTTGTCCCATGGAGAGTTGTCCCATGGAGAGTTGTCCCATGGAGAGTTGTCCCCATGGAGAGTTGTCCCCATGGAGAGTTGTCCCATGGAGAGTTGTCCCATGGAGAGTTGTCCCCATGGAGAGTTGTCCCATGGAGAGTTGTCCCCATGGAGAGTTGTCCCCATGGAGAGTTGTCCCCATGGAGAGTTGTCCCCGTGGAGAGTTGTCCCCATGGAGAGTTGTCCCCATGGAGAGTTGTCCCCGTGGAGAGTTGTCCCATGGAGAGTTGTCCCCATGGAGAGTTGTCCCATGGAGAGTTGTCCCATGGAGAGTTGTCCCATGGAGAGTTGTCCCCATGGAGAGTTGTCCCCATGGAGAGTTGTCCCATGGAGAGTTGTCCCCATGGAGAGTTGTCCCATGGAGAGTTGTCCCATGGAGAGTTGTCCCCATGGAGAGTTGTCCCCATGGAGAGTTGACCCCATGCAGAGTTGTCCCCATGGAGAGTTGTCCCATGGAGAGTTGTTCCCATGGAGAGTTGTCCCATGGAGAGTTGTCCCCATGGAGAGTTGTCCCTATGGAGAGTTGTCCCATGGAGAGTTGTCCCCATGCAGAGTTGTCCCCATGGAGAGTTGTCCCCATGGAGAGTTGACCCCAAGGAGAGTTGACCCCATGGAGAGTTGTCCCATGGAGAGTTGTCCCATGGAGAGTTGTCCCCATGGAGAGTTGTCCCTATGGAGAGTTGTCCCATGGAGAGTTGTCCCCATGGAGAGTTGTCCCCATGGAGAGTTGTCCCCATGGAGAGTTGTCCCTATGGAGAGTTGTCCATGGAGAGTTGTCCCCATGGAGAGTTGTCCCATGGAGAGTTGTCCCCATGGAGAGTTGTCCCCATGGAGAGTTGTCCCCATGGAGAGTTGACCCCATGGAGAGTTGTCCCCATGGAGAGTTGTCCCATGGAGAGTTGTCCCATGGAGAGTTGTCCCATGGAGAGTTGTCCCCATGGAGAGTTGTCCCATGGAGAGTTGTCCCCATGGAGAGTTGACCCATGGAGAGTTGTCCCCATGGAGAGTTGTCCCATGGAGAGTTGTCCCCATGGAGAGTTGTCCCATGGAGAGTTGTCCCATGGAGAGTTGTCCCATGGAGAGTTGTCCCATGGAGAGTTGTCCCCATGGAGAGTTGTCCCATGGAGAGTTGTCCCCATGGAGAGTTGTCCCCATGGAGAGCTGACCCATGGAGAGTTGTCCCCATGGAGAGTTGTCCCATGGAGAGTTGTCCCCATGGAGAGTTGACCCATGGAGAGTTGTCCCCATGGAGAGTTGTCCCATGGAGAGTTGTCCCCATGGAGAGTTGTCCCCATGGAGAGTTGTCCCCATGCAGAGTTGTCCCCATGCAGAGTTGTCCCATGGAGAGTTGTCCCATGGAGATTTGTCCCCATGGAGAGTTGTCCCCATGGAGAGTTGTCCATGAGGTGTTGGCTGCAGAGAGCCGCCCCAGACCCAGCTGGGATGGAGAAGGTCCATCCCCAGGAGAAGATGCTCTCCTGCCCCTCTGAAGGCCGCGCTCGTCACTGTGGTGCCCCCCAAATCTCCTCCGTTGTGGCCACCAGGGTCCAGGAAGGTCCTGATTTCCCACCGCTCGTCCTGGCTGATCTCACCCCGGTTCTTCTCACAGAGTTCCAGAGGGGACAATACCCGGACGCCGTCACCCGGCAGAGCCTGGCCAGGGCCACCCAGCTGCCCGATGCCACCATCAGGGTAAGAGGAGCCCAACCACGGAGCTGCTGTCCCACCAGGAGAGCTCCATCTCGATCTCCATGAGGTGCTCCATGGCCTGGTCCCTGGTGGACACCATGACACGTTCCATGATGTTCTCCATGGCCTGGTCCCTGGTGGACACCATGACATGTCCCATGATCTTCTCCATGGCCTGGTCCCTGGTGGACACCATGACACGTTCCATGATGTTCTCCATGGCCTGGTCCCTGGTGGACACCATGACATGTCCCATGATCTTCTCCATGGCCTGGTCCCTGGTGGACACCATGACACGTTCCATGATGTTCTCCATGGCCTGGTCCCTGGTGGACACCATGACACGTTCCATGATGTTCTCCATGGCCTGGTCCCTGGTGGACACCATGACACCTTCCATGATGTTCTCCATGGCCTGGTCCCTGGTGGACACCATGACATGTCCCATGATGTTCTCCATGGCCTGGTCCCTGGTGGACACCATGACATGTCCCATGATGTTCTCCATGGCCTGGTCCCTGGTGGACACCAAGTCATCGTTGGAAAAAGGTGAAGAAGGTGCAGGAGGAGACCTCTTCCTCTCCCCGGGCCAGGGGAGAAGGTCCCATGTCCTGGTGGAGAAGGACGGTGCCGTGAAGCTGGACACCTCGCAGGGTTGGGGACCAGCAGCCTCAGCCCCTTCCTTCTTCCAGGTCTGGTTCTCCAACCGGAGGGCGAAGTGGAGACGGGAGGCCAAGCAGAAGCCGGAGGCTGGTGGGGCAGGTGACACCCCAGGGGTTGAGGAGGGATGGAGAGAAGCTCCTGGAGAGCTGGAGAGGGACTTCTTGGAAGGGCCTGGAAGGATGGGACAAGGGGGAACGGCTTCAGATAGGGAGGGGAAGGTTTAAATTGGACGTTGGGAAGAAATTCTTCACCGTGAGGGTGGGGAGGACCTGGAACAGGTTGTCCAGGGAAGTGGTGGATCCTTGGAGATGATCAAGGCCAGGCTGGATGGGGCTTGGAGCCCCTGATCCAGTGGGAGGTGTCCCTGCCCATGGCTGGGGTGGAACTGGATGGGCTTGGAGGTATCTTCCGACACATTCCATGAGTTGGGTTGGGACCAGATGGACTTTGAGGTCTCTTCCACCTCAACCCATTCCATGAGTTGGGTTGGGACCAGATGGACTTTGAGGTCCCTTCCACCTCAACCCATTCCATGAGTTGGGTTGGAACTGGATGGACTTTGAGGTCCCTTCCACCTCAACCCATTCCATGAGCTGGGTTGGAACTGGATGGACTTTGAGGTCCCTTCCACCTCAACCCATTCCATGAGTTGGGTTGGAACTGGATGGACTTTGAGGTCTCTTCCACCTCAACCCATTCCATGAGTTGGGTTGGAACTGGATGGACTTTGAGGTCCCTTCCACCTCAACCCATTCCATGAGCTCGGTTGGAACTGGATGGACTTTGAGGTCTCTTCCACCTCAACCCATTCCATGAGTTGGGTTGGAACTGGATGGACTTTGAGGTCTCTTCCAACTCAACCCATTCCATGAGTTGGGTTGGAACTGGATGGACTTTGAGGTCCCTTCCACCTCAACCCATTCCATGAGTTGGGTTGGAACTGGATGGACTTTGAGGTCCCTTCCACCTCAACCCATTCCATGAGTTGGGTTGGAACCGGGTGGACTTTGAGGTCCCTTCCACCTCAACCCATTCCATGAGTTGGGTTGGAACTGGATGGACTTTGAGGTCTCTTCCACCTCAACCCATTCCATGAGTTGGGTTGGAACTGGATGGACTTTGAGGTCTCTTCCACCTCAACCCATTCCATGAGCTGGGTTGGAACTGGATGGACTTTGAGGTCTCTTCCACCTCAACCCATTCCATGAGCTGGGTTGGAACCGGGTGGACTTTGAGGTCCCTTCCACCTCAACCCATTCCATGAGTTGGGTTGGAACTGGATGGACTTTGAGGTCTCTTCCACCTCAACCCATTCCATGAGCTGGGTTGGAACCGGGTGGACTTTGAGGTCCCTTCCACCTCAACCCATTCCATGAGTTGGGTTGGAACTGGATGGACTTTGAGGTCTCTTCCACCTCAACCCATTCCATGAGTTGGGTTGGAACTGGATGGACTTTGAGGTCCCTTCCACCTCAACCCATTCCATGAGTTGGGTTGGAACTGGATGGACTTTGAGGTCTCTTCCACCTCAACCCATTCCATGAGCTGGGTTGGAACCGGGTGGACTTTGAGGTCCCTTCCACCTCAACCCATTCCATGAGCTGGGTTGGAACTGGATGGACTTTGAGGTCTCTTCCACCTCAACCCATTCCATGAGTTGGGTTGGAACTGGATGGACTTTGAGGTCTCTTCCACCTCAACCCATTCCATGAGTTGGGTTGGAACTGGATGGACTTTGAGGTCTCTTCCACCTCAACCCATTCCATGAGCTGGGTTGGAACTGGATGGACTTTGAGGTCTCTTCCACCTCAACCCATTCCATGAGGTGGGTTGGGTTGGTGCCCCACGCTGACCTTCTCCCCTCCCCACGCAGCCTCCTGGTGTGACTGGAAGCTGCCCCACGGTGTGTCCATAGCTCCTTTCCACCCGACTTCCGTGCCCACCACTGGCTCCCCCCAGGTGGGACCTTCCCCCCGTGGAGCCCTCGCTCCCGTTGGTGGCTCGAAGCTCTCCTGGACTCCCTCGGTGGGGGGGGGGGGGGGGGTGACCCCAGGCTTCAGGTCCCCGTTTTGGGTGGCCTGGACCTGCTGCAGCCCCAGGGGTGCTCCCTGATACCCCCCAACTCTGATCCCTGTGCAGCATCTCCTGGAGACCCAGCTCCTCTGCCGTCACCGTCATGGTCAAGGTCAAGGTCTTCTCTTCCCCTCCTGCCCCTGGGACGCCACGTGCTGCGGTAAAAGAGCTGGGGAGGGACCCTGGGGACAGCTGGGGGGGGGTGGGACCCCATGGGGGGACGTGGGGTCCATGAGGGGCTGGGGGGTGTGTTGGGAGCTGTGGGTCTCCTTGAAGAGCTATGGGGATCCATGGGGTGTTGTGGGGTCCATAGGGAGCTATGGGACATGTGGGGTGCTATGGGGCTCCAGGGGAGCTGTGGGTCTCCACGAAGAGCTGTGGGGATCCCTGAGGTGTTGTGGGGTCTATGGGGAGCTACGGGGCTCTATGGGGAGCTGTGGGGCACACGGGGAGCTGTGGGTCACCATGAAGAGCTGTGGGGATCCATGGGGTGTTGTGGGGTACACAGGGAGCTATGGGGCACACGGGGAGCTGTGGGTCTCCATGAAGAGCTATGGGGATCCATGAGGTGTTGTGGGTTCTATGGGGAGCTGTGGGGCACACGGGGAGCTGTGGGGATCCATGGGGTGTTGTGGGGTCCATAGGGAGCTATGGGGCAAATGGGGATCCATGGGGTGTTGTGGGGTCCATAGGGAGCTATGGGGCAAGTGGGGATCCACGGGGTGTTGTGGGGTCCATAGGGAGCTATGGGACATGTGGGATGCTATGGGGCTCCAGGGGAACTGTGGGTCTCCACGAAGTGCTATGGGGATCCATGAGGTGTTGAGGGGTCTATGGGGAGCTACGGGGCTCTATGGGGAGCTGTGGGGCACACGGGGAGCTGTGGGTCACCATGAAGAGCTGTGGGGATCCATGGGGTGTTGTGGGGTCCATAGGGAGCTATGGGGCTCTATGGGGAGCTGTGGGTCTCCATGAAGAGCTGTGGGGATCCATGGGGTGTTGTGGGGTCTATGGGGAGCTATGGGGCTCTATGGGGAGCTGTGGGTCTCCACGAAGAGCTGTGGGGATCCATGGGGTGTTGTGGGGTCCATGGGGAGCTATGGGGCAAATGGGGATCCATGGGGTGTTGTGGGGTCCATAGGGAGCTATGGGACATGTGGGGAACTGTGGGGTCAATGGGGAGCTATGGGGTCCATGGGGAGCTGTGGGTCTCCATGAAGAGCTATAGGGATCCATGGGGTGTTGTGGGATCCATAGGGAGCTATGGGGCACATGGGGAGCTGTGGGTCACCATGAAGAGCTGTGGGGATCCATGGGGTGTTGTGGGGTCCATGGGGAGCTATGGGGCAAATGGGGATCCATGGGGTGTTGTGGGGTCCATAGGGAGCTATGGGGTCCATGAGGAGCTGTGGGTCACCATGAAGAGCTATGGGGATCCATGGGGCGTTGTGGGGTCTATGAGGAGCTATGGGGTCCATGGGGAGCTGTGGGTCTCCATGAAGAGCTATAGGGATCCATGGGGCGTTGTGGGGTCCATAGGGAGCTATGGGACATGTGGGGTGCTATGGGGCTCCAGGGGAGCTGTGGGTCTCCATGAAGAGCTATGGGGATCCGTGGGGTGTTGTGGGGTCCATAGGGAGCTATGGGGCAAATGGGGATCCATGGGGTGTTGTGGGGTCCATAGGGAGCTATGGGGTCCATGAGGAGCTGTGGGTCACCATGAAGAGCTATGGGGATCCATGGGGCGTTGTGGGGTCTATGAGGAGCTATGGGGTCCATGGGGAGCTGTGGGTCTCCATGAAGAGCTATAGGGATCCATGGGGCGTTGTGGGGTCCATAGGGAGCTATGGGACATGTGGGGTGCTATGGGGCTCCAGGGGAGCTGTGGGTCTCCATGAAGAGCTATGGGGATCCGTGGGGTGTTGTGGGGTCCATAGGGAGCTACGGGGCTCTATGGGGAGCTGTGGGTCACCATGAAGAGCTGTGGGGATCCATGGGGTGTTGTGGGGTCTATGGGGAGCTATGGGGCTCTATGGGGAGCTGTGGGTCTCCACGAAGTGCTATGGGGATCCACGGGGTTTTGTGGGGTCCATGGGGAGCTATGGGGCAAATGGGGATCCATGGGGTGTTGTGGGGTCCATGGGGAGCTATGGGGCAAATGGGGATCCATGGGGTGTTGTGGGGTCCATGGGGAGCTATGGGGCAAATGGGGATCCATGGGGCGTTGTGGGGTCCATAGGGAGCTGTGGGACATGTGGGGTGCTATGGGGCTCCAGGGGAGCTGTGGGTCTCCATGAAGAGCTATGGGGATCCGTGGGGCGTTGTGGGATCCATAGGGAGCTATGGGGCTCTATGGGGAGCTGTGGGTCTCCATGAAGAGCTATGGGGATCCCTGAGGTGTTGTGGGGTCTATGGGGAGCTACGGGGCTCTATGGGGAGCTGTGGGGCACACGGGGAGCTGTGGGTCACCATGAAGAGCTGTGGGGATCCATGGGGTGTTGTGGGGTCCATGGGGAGCTATGGGGCAAATGGGGATCCATGGGGTGTTGTGGGGTCCATAGGGAGCTATGGGACATGTGGGGTGCTATGGGGCTCCAGGGGAGCTGTGGGTCTCCACGAAGTGCTATGGGGATCCATGAGGTCTATGGGGAGCTACGGGGCTCTATGGGGAGCTGTGGGGCACACGGGGAGCTGTGGGTCTCCACGAAGTACTATGGGGATCCATGGGGTGTTGTGGGGTCCATGGGGAGCTATGGGGCAAGCGGGGATCCATGGGGTGTTGTGGGGTCCATAGGGAGCTATGGGGCACGTGGGGAGCTGTGGGTCACCATGAAGAGCTGTGGGGATCCATGGGGTGTTGTGGGGTCCATGGGGAGCTATGGGGCAAGCGGGGATCCATGGGGTGTTGTGGGGTCCATAGGGACCTATGGGGCACATGGGGAGCTGTGGGTCTCCATGAAGAGCTATGGGGATCCATGGGGTGTTGTGGGATCCATAGGGAGCTATGGGGCACATGGGGAGCTGTGGGTCTCCATGAAGAGCTATGGGGATCCATGGGGTGTTGTGGGGCACACGGGGAGCTATGGGGCTCCCTGAGGACCTGGGGGGTCCATGGGGAGCTGTGGGGCTCTATGGGGCTCCAGAGGGAGCTATGGGGTGTGTGGGGAGCAGTGAAGCTCCATGGGGAGCTATGGGGCACGTGAGGACCCATGGGGAGTTATGGGGCTCCATGGGTTTCTATGGGGCACACGGGGAGCCATGAGGATCCATGGGGCACGTAGGGTTCTACGGGTCTCCACGAGGAGCTATGGGGCGCTCGCCACGGGGTAGGGGGGTGCCCCCTGCCCCATAGCGCAGTGGGGGAGCAGACACCGCCCCCTCTTTCTCAGCAGGTGCCACCCCTGGGGGTGCCTGGTGGCCCCCGGAGGTCCCCACCGCGCCCCCACAAGCTGCCCCACGGCGGCCCTGGCTTGTCTCCACGCCGTGGGGAGCTCCTGGCTCTGAAGGTCCTGGGGGGTCCAGCAGCTCCTGGAGCAGCTGAGGAGAACGTGGGGGACAGGTGGGAACCTCCAAACCAACTCCCTCCACCCCCCAACCATGGGTCCAGCAGGAGAGCAGCGTCACCCCAGAACCAGGGGTTGGGTTGGAAGGGACCTCAACATCCATCCCATTCCAACCCAACTCATGGAATGGGTCGGACTGGAATGGAGCTCAAAGCCCATCGAGTTCCACCCGGAATCACGGGATGGGCCCCCGCTGGCTCCTGTCCAACCAACCCCCCCCAGGTCCTTCTCCTCCAGGCACTTTCCAGGCTTCTCCTAGGCTGGAGCTGCCCAGGGTTCTTGTGCCCCAAGGGCAGGACCCGCCGTTTGGCCTCGTTAACCCTCCTCCCGTTGGTCTCAGCCCATGGATCCAGCCTGTTCCAATCCCTTTGGAGCCTCCCGACCCTCCAGCAGATCCAGCTCCGTGTCATCTCCAGACTTAGGGAGAACAAGGGTCCTGAGAGGCAGCTGGGGTTGCGTCCCCTTCCCTGGAGGGTTTAAGGGGCGGGTGGACGAGGTGCTGAGGGACACGGGTCAGTGAGTGATGGGAACGGTTGGACTCGATGAGCCGCTGGGTCTCTTCCAACCTGGTGATTCCGTGATTAATCGCTAAGGAGCAGCTCCCTCCTCAGGGAAGGAGGAGGATCTAGAGCTGCCTTATTCCAGGCTGGTCAAAACCTCCTCCTGTGGGACCTTCTGGAGTGGAGACCATCCAGACGTCCTAGAGCCGGCAGGTGATGCCGGAGCAGATTCCCGTGGGGCTGGGGTCGATGGATCGGGTCGTATTTTGCTTTTGGAGGGGGTTTTGTTTGGTTTTAAACCTCTGATTAAAAAAAAAAATCAGCCCAAGCACCCGCTTTGTCCTCACACATGGGTGGTTCCTTCAGGAGAAGGGCCAGCACGTCACATCTGGTTCCCTGGTCCTGGAGCTCCAGCTTTCCTGGAGCCCCTGCAGGTGCTGGAAGGTCCCTCTAAGGTCTCCTCGGAGCCTTCTCCTCTCCAGGCTGAACAACCCCAACTCTCCCAGCCTGGCCTCGCACGGGAGGTTCTACAGCCCTCCCATCATCCTCGGAGCCTCCTCTGGCCCCGTTCCAGCAGCTCCATCTCCTTCTCCTGCTGAGGATTCCAGCCCTGGCCCCAACCCTCCAGCTGAGGTCTCCCCGAGAGGAGCCGAGGGGACAATCCCCTCCCTCCCTGCTGCCCACGTTCTCTGGGTGCAGCCCGGGACACGGGGGGTTTCTGGGCTCCGAGCGCACCTTGGGGCTCCCGGGGAGCTTCTCCTCCCCCAGCCCCCCGAGTCCTTCTCCTCCAGCTGCTCCCCTCACACCATCCCCAGCCTGGATGGACACCAGGGGTTGCCCCGACCCAGGAGTAGGACATTGTCCTTGGCCTGATGGGACCTCACGAGGTTCTCCAGCCCCACTTCTCCAGCCTGTCCGGGTCCCTCTGGATCCATCCCATCCCCCTGAGGTGTCACCTGCAAAGCTGCTGAGGGAACCCTCGATCTCACTCTCTTTGCCGTCGCTGGGGACGTTCAACAGGGCTGGTCCCCGTAGGGATCACCGAGAAGGTGGCTGCAGACCTCCCGGCACGGGGGACCCAGGACGACACCGACCTGGGAAGGAGCTGGAGGTGAGAGAAGGTCACGGAGAAAGCCAGAGCTCCCCTGTGAGGGGACAGCGAGTGCTTGTCCTCCTCCCCTCCCAGGGACGCTGGCTCCAACCGAGCCACTGCTGGAGCCCAACGGCCACCACCCAACCAGCCTTGGGGGGCACCATGAGGCCACCGCCCCCAGACCACCCCCCGCCTGGAGCCAAGAGGCGACTGGAGGCTCGTTGAAGGAGAAACCACCTCGTTTCTGGTTTGTACAAAACTGCTTTAGTGACAAAAGAGCTGGAAAATGGGTTCTGGTGCGTTCCTAGTACCATCGAGAAGCCCCCCGCGGGATCTCCAGAGCGGAATCCCTCCCGGGCTCAGGACCGAGAGGCTCGGGATGAGAGGCTCCTCTTGGGCATCTTCTCCCATCAGGGGGGGTCTGTCCTCAAAGCACACGGAAACCTCCTTCAAGACCCTCCACGAAGGAGAACGAGTGGGCTGGGAACCCCTCTGGTGCTGAGCCCCTCGGTTCAACGAGCGCTCCCCGTAGCCGCCGCCACCACCACCACCACCCTTCCCACCACCGAAACCCTTCGAGATGCCACCTGGGGAGCCCGGGCAGCGGCAGGAGCTTCAGCCAACGACGCTGCTGGGCTGGAGCCGGCCCTGCCGAATCGCTGAGACGCCGGGCAACGCCTCGATGGGCGCCAAACCCAACGAGAAGGTCGGGGAACGCCAGAGTCCAAACCTCAGCAGCCACTGGGAGACGGGGCAAAGAAATAGACGGCGAGGAGGATGAAGTAGACCATGACCAGCACCGTGCCTGGGGGAGACCGAGACGGGGGAAAGTCACTCCCGGGGGCAAGGAGGTGGCTTTTCAAACCTTCTAGTATGGCCTGGAGGAGGCTGCTCTAGAGGAATTCCATGGTCCTCTGCGAAACCTCAGCCCCAAGGAGGAGGTTGAGGCTCTGGAGCGAGTGCCGAGAAGAGCAACGGAGCTGGGGAAGGGGCTGGAGAAGAAGCCTGAGGGCCCTGGGGGTGTTTAGCCTGGAGAAGAGGAGGCTGAGGGGAGAGCTCGTTGCTCTCTCCAACTCCCTGAGAGGAGGTTGTGGAGAGGAGGGAGCTGGGCTCTTCTGCCAAGGGACAGGGGACAGGACGAGAGGGAATGGCCTCAAGCTCCTCCAGGGGAGGCTCAAGGTGGACAGCAGGAAAAAATTCTTCACAGAAAGGGTCATTGGGCACTGGAACTGCCCAAGGAGGGGGTTGAGTCCCCTTCCCTGGAGGGGTTTGAGGGCCGGGTGGACGAGGTGCTGAGGGACACAGGTTAGTGATTGATGGGAACGGTTGGACTCCATGATCCGGTGGGTCTCTTCCAACCTGATGATTCTACGAAAACCTCAACCACGAGGGGTTTAAAACTCTCTCTCCCGGGTGAAGGGAGCGATACCCTTCGGAGCTGCTGCGGGGGAGGCAGCTCCGGAGCCTCCGAGATGGTCAACCGAGACCCCAGTTGCTCAAGTCACCACCCACCAAGAGCTACAGCAAGGAGATGACCCCAAGGCCATCTCCAGGAACACCCCCAAAGCCCATCGGCTCCGAGTCCCACGGCAGCCTCACGGGCCACCGGCCACGTACCTTGGAAATAGTCGCATTTGCCATCCATGAAGATGTAGTTCATGAGCACCACGCTGAACATGCTGGCGTAGACGTGGAGGTCGCTGAAGACGAGCGTGAAGTTTGTCGGCTGCAGAGCAGAGAGGATTCTGGATTGACGGGCGACCGAGGACAACCCCGCACCAGCCGTGGTTGGGAACTCGCGGGTCACCCCTCAATCCCCCCCCTGCCCCACATCCCCGGGGGCTGGGGACGGCGTCAGCCAAGGGAGGAGGCATCTGACCCACCTTCCCCAGGGCTGAGCAGAGGAGAAGAGGCGCTGGGGATGGCGGCTCTGCCCTCGCCGGGTCCCACGGGGTGTGGGGAGATCACCAGGGTCTCTCCCGGTTCTACTCACGTAGAAGATGGTGAAGAGCACCAGGATGGGGATCTGGAGCATGCAGACCTGGACGGCGATGCAGTTCCCGATTTCAATGCTGGGGGGGGGACAAAAGGACTTCAGAGCGGCCGAGCTCCAGGTCTCTGGAAGCTCTCGGGTTGCTCAGCTCGATGGGAACGAAGAAAAACCCACCTCAGGGAGCCAAATTGTGGAGCCCAACCTGGTTCTGGCCCCATTTCTGGGTGGCTCTGAGTCTTCTGGAGGGTGGGTCGGCAGGGACCTGACCCACCAGAGGCACGAAGGGGGTCAGCCCGGCACCAAGGACGGGGAGAGGGCACGGGGACCACGCTGGAGGACACCCCAAACCCTCCCTTCGAGCCTCCTCACCTCAAGCTCAGGTTGTTCTGCAGGGCGAACTGGATGCCGTTGACGATCTCCGGCAGCTCGGGCACCATGGCCAGGACGGTGACACTGATGAAGTACTGCGGGGAGGAGACGACGTCAAAGCACAATCCCCACCTCATCCAACGCCCCGGCAGCCACAGCTCCTCCGTCTCTGGAGCATCTCAACCCTTCCCTCCAGCTTTCGGGGCTCCAGCCCAATGCAGGGCAGGTTCCCAGCCCTGGGGAGCAGGAGGTTTCGAGTGCGACCATGAAGCACGTGCAAGGGAACCAGGTGGTCAGGCCCAGGCGTGAGAGGCAGGTCTTGCCAAGCAAACCTGATCGTCTTCTATGATAAAGTGACTCGACTACTGGACGAGGGAAAGGCCGGGGATGGATCTTCCTGGACTTCAATAAAGCCTTCGACACGGTTTCTCCCAGCATCCTGCTTAGGAAAGTGTCACCTCCGGGTTGGAGAGGAGAACGATCTCCTGGGTGGAAAACTGGTTGTGTGGAGGGCCCAGAGAGTGGTGGGAGATGGAGGGACCTCCAGCTGGAGGCCAGTGCCACGCGGTGTCCCCAGGGCTCAGCGCTGGGTCCTGCTCAGCGTCTTTATCCATGACCTGGATGGAGGCATCGAGGGCACCCGGAACGAGTTTGGAGGTGACACTGAGCTGGGTGGGAGCTGGATCTGCTGGAGGGTTGGGAGGCTCCAAAGGGATCGGAACAGGCTGGATCCATGGGCTGAGACCAACGGGATGAGGGTTAACGAGGCCAAACGGCGGGTCCTGCCCTTGGGGCACAACAACCCTGGGCAGCTGCAGCCTAGGAGAAGCCTGGAAAGTGCCTGGAGGAGAAGGACCTGGGGGGGTTGGTTGAACAGGAGCCAGCAGGGGCCCAGGGGGCCAAGAAGGCCATGGGCATCTTGGCTTGGAGCAGCCCCGGCGTGACCAGCAGGGCCAGGGAGGTTCTTCTCCCTCTGGCCTCGGCCCTGGGGAGGCCGCTCCTCGAATCCTGGGGTCAGTGCTGGTTCCTCCCCAGCAGAAGGATGTTGAGGCTCTGGAGCGAGTGCAGAGAAGAGACCGGAGCTGGGGAAGGGGCTGGAGAAGAAGCCTGAGGGCCCTGGGGGTGTTTAGCCTGCAGAAGAGGAGGCTGAGGGGAGAGCTCGTTGCTCTCTGCAACTCCCTGCGAGGAGGTTGTGGAGAGGAGGGAGCTGGGCTCGATGATCCCGTGGGATCTCCATCCCCGGGGCGCCCGTCCCCATCTCACCTGCGAGACGGTGGAGCTGGTGAGGATGGGGCTGATGTGCTCGGTGGCCAGGTCGGCACACGCCGACATGCAGAGGGTGGCGAGCAGGAGGATGAGCAGCGCTCGCCAGCGAGACCAGTGGACCACGGCGCTGTGGTGGTGCCCGGGCACTGCGGGGAGAGCAGACACCGGGTGGGACATCCCGGGCCACCAAGGAGAAGCAGCCCAGCAGCTGGGACACCCCAGGGTTTGGGGACACTCACTGTGGCAGTCGCTGATGTGGATGTCGTAGATGTGCGAGTGCGTCTTGAGGGTGAAGAAGAGGCCGATGAGGTAGGCGGCAGGGAGCAGGAGGGACACTGTGTACACCAGGGGTCTGGGGACACGGAGGACACCGGCTCAGGGCCGCCGGGGTCCCCTGGGGTCCCCTGCGTGGGGGGCCGCAGGACCAGAGCCCCTCAGGGGAGCGAAGGGGGGACCTGGCAGGGACACGAGGCCGCGACGCAGCCCCACGACACTCACTGGACGTGGCTGTAGTAGAGGGTCCCGTTGCTCCCCATCTGCAGAGAGAAAGAGTCCGTCAGCGGGGACGCAGGGGGTAGGGGACACCCCGATAACACCAAGGGACTGGGGGGACCCGCAGTGAGCTCAGGGTGACAGAGGTGGGTGGAGGGGTCGATCTGATGGAGGGCAGGAGGATCGGAGAGGGAACTGGATCCCTGGCTGGAGGGCAGGAGGATCGGAGAGGGACCTGGATCCCTGGCTGGAGGGCAGGAGGATCTTCAGAGGGACCTGGATCCATGGCTGGAGGGCAGGAGGATCTGCAGAGGGATCTGGATCCATGGCTGGAGGGCAGGAGGATCTGCAGAGGGACCTGGATCCATGGCTGGAGGGCAGGAGGATCTGCAGAGGGACCTGGATCCATGGCTGGAGGGCAGGAGGATCTGCAGAGGGACCTGGATCCATGGCTGGAGGGCAGGAGGATCTGCAGAGGGACCTGGATCCATGGCTGGAGGGCAGGAGGATCTGCAGAGGGACCTGGATCCATGGCTGGAGGGCAGGAGGATCTGCAGAGGGATCTAGATCCATGGCTGGAGGGCAGGAGGATCTGCAGAGGCATCTGGATCCCTGGCTGGAAGGCAGGAGGATCTGCAGAGGGACCTGGATCCATGGCTGGAGGGCAGGAGGATCCGCAGAGGGATCTGGATCCCTGGCTGGAAGGCAGGAGGATCTGCAGAGGGACCTGGATCCATGGCTGGAGGGCAGGAGGATCTGCAGAGGGATCTGGATCCATGGCTGGAGGGCAGGAGGATCTGCAGAGGGACCTGGATCCATGGCTGGAGGGCAGGAGGATCTGCAGAGGGACCTGGATCCATGGCTGGAGGGCAGGAGGATCTGCAGAGGGATCTGGATCCATGGCTGGAGGGCAGGAGGATCGGAGAGGGATCTGGATCCATGGCTGGAGGGCAGGAGGATCTGCAGAGGGATCTGGATCCATGGCTGGAGGGCAGGAGGATCTGCAGAGGGATCTGGATCCGTGGCTGGAGGGCAGGAGGATCTGCAGAGGGATGTGGATCCATGGCTGGAGGGCAGGAGGATCTGCAGAGGGATCTGGATCCCTGGCTGGAGGGCAGGAGGATCTGCAGAGGGATCTGGATCCGTGGCTGGAGGGCAGGAGGATCCGCAGAGGGATGTGGATCCATGGCTGGAGGGCAGGAGGATCCGCAGAGGGATCTGGATCCATGGCTGGAGGGCAGGAGGATCCGCAGAGGGACCTGGATCCATGGCTGGAGGGCAGGAGGATCTGCAGAGGGACCTGGATCCATGGCTGGAGGGCAGGAGGATCTGCAGAGGGATCTGGATCCATGGCTGGAGGGCAGGAGGATCCGCAGAGGGACCTGGATCCATGGCTGGAGGGCAGGAGGATCTGCAGAGGGACCTGGATCCATGGCTGGAGGGCAGGAGGATCTGCAGAGGGACCTGGATCCATGGCTGGAGGGCAGGAGGATCTGCAGAGGGATCTGGATCCATGGCTGGAGGGCAGGAGGATCTGCAGAGGGATCTGGATCCATGGCTGGAGGGCAGGAGGATCTGCAGAGGGAGCTGGATCCATGGCTGGAGGGCAGGAGGATCTGCAGAGGGTTCTGGATCCATGGCTGGAGGGCAGGAGGATCTGCAGAGGGATCTGGATCCCTGGCTGGAGGGCAGGAGGATCTGCAGAGGGATCTGGATCCCTGGCTGGAGGGCAGGAGGATCTGCAGAGGGACCTGGATCCCTGGCTGGAGGGCAGGAGGATCTGCAGAGGGACCTGGATCCCTGGCTGGAGGGCAGGAGGATCTGCAGAGGGACCTGGATCCATGGCTGGAGGGCAGGAGGATCTGCAGAGGGACCTGGATCCATGGCTGGAGGGCAGGAGGATCTGCAGAGGGACCTGGATCCATGGCTGGAGGGCAGGAGGATCTGCAGAGGGATCTGGATCCATGGCTGGAGGGCAGGAGGATCAGAGAGGGATCTGGATCCATGGCTGGAGGGCAGGAGGATCTGCAGAGGGATCTGGAACCATGGCTGGAGGGCAGGAGGATCTGCAGAGGGATCTGGATCCATGGCTGGAGGGCAGGAGGATCTGCAGAGGGATCTGGATCCATGGCTGGAGGGCAGGAGGATCTGCAGAGGGATCTGGATCCATGGCTGGAGGGCAGGAGGATCTGCAGAGGGATCTGGATCCATGGCTGGAGGGCAGGAGGCTCTGCAGAGGGATCTGGATCCATGGCTGGAGGGCAGGAGGATCTGCAGAGGGATCTGGATCCATGGCTGGAGGGCAGGAGGATCTGCAGAGGGATCTGGATCCATGGCTGGAGGGCAGGAGGATCGGAGAGGGATGTGGATCCATGGCTGGAGGGCAGGAGGATCCGCAGAGGGATCTGGATCCATGGCTGGAGGGCAGGAGGATCCGCAGAGGGACCTGGATCCATGGCTGGAGGGCAGGAGGATCTGCAGAGGGACCTGGATCCATGGCTGGAGGGCAGGAGGATCTGCAGAGGGACCTGGATCCATGGCTGGAGGGCAGGAGGATCTGCAGAGGGATCTGGATCCATGGCTGGAGGGCAGGAGGATCTGCAGAGGGATCTGGATCCATGGCTGGAGGGCAGGAGGATCTGCAGAGGGACCTGGATCCATGGCTGGAGGGCAGGAGGATCTGCAGAGGGATCTGGATCCATAGCTGGAGGGCAGGAGGATCTGCAGAGGGATCTGGATCCATGGCTGGATCCATGGGCTGAGCCCAGGGGGATGAGATTCATCCAGGCCAATCACCAGGTCCCCTTCTTGGGACACAACAACCCCGAGCAGCTCCAGGCTTGGGGAAGAGCAGCTGGAAAGTTGCCTGGAGGAGAAGGACCAGGGGGTGTTGGTCAACAGTGGCTGAACAGGAGCCAGCAGTGGCCCAGGTGGCCCAGAAGAGGCCAATGGCATCTTGGCTTGGATCAGCCAGGGGGTGGCCAGCAGGAGCAGGGCAGGGATTGTCCCCCTGGAGAGGTCACATTTCAAATCTTGGGTTCAGGTTTGGGTTCCTCCCTCCAAGAATGACCTTGAGGGGTTGGAGAACGTGTGGAGAAGGGAACGGAGCTGGGGAAGGGGCTGGAGAACAAGGTTCTGAGAGGCGGCTGAGGGATCTGGGGGTGTTTATTGTGGAGAAGAGGAGCCTGAGGAGACCTCGTTGTCTCCAAGCACCTGAGAGGAGGTTGTGGAGAGGAGGGAGCTGGGCTCTTCTCCCAAGGAACGAGGGATGCGATGAGAGGGAACGGCCTCAAGTTGATCCAGGGTAGGTTTGGGTCGGACATCGGGAAGAATCTCTCCATGGAAGAGGTTTCTCCGTCCCTGCAGAGGCACCCAGGGCGGTGGTGGAGCCCCCGTCGCCTGAGGGGTTCCAGAGCCGGGTAGATGTGGTGCTTGGGGATGGTTCAGTCGTGGATAAGGATGGTGGATCTCCATCTCCCAGGTCTTTCCCAAGCTTGGGGTTGTATGAGGGGCAGGGGACAGGTGGGCTCCGAGCGTCCCTGTCCCCCTTTGCCCACACTCACCAGGTCAAAGTGACAGTTGTGGCAGAGGAAGCGTCCCAGCGGGTTCTGGGTGACGTTGTGGCACTCGCCGCAGATCAGCTTCCCGTACACCTTGGAGAAGAGCGTGGGGGCAAAGACCCCTGCGGGGATGGAGAAAGAGAGAAAAGTGGGGGGGGTGTGCCCAGGCTGGTGGGACCCTCCCTGAAACCAGGGGCACCCCCCCACCCCGGTCCCCAACTCACCTCCCACGGAGAGGAAGAGCAGGGCCGAGCTGACGCCCGCCGAGCGGCTGTTGAACCGCTGCTCCTGGTGCCGGATGCCCCCGATCACCATGCACAGACCCTTGGGGACGGAGAAAGGACCCCAAAAACCCCATCAGCGCCTTGCTCGAGGCATCTTCCCAGCTCCCTGCAGAGCCGGGTGCTCCTGAGCCTCATGAGGAGCAGCTGAGGGACCCGGCGGGGTTCAGCCTGGAGAAGAGGAGGCTGAGGGGAGACCTCGTTGCTCTCTCCAACTCCCTGAGGGGGTTGAGTCCCCTTCCCTGGAGGGGTTTGAGGGACGGGTGGACGAGGTGCTGAGGGACACGGGTTAGTGGTTGATGGGAATGGTTGGACTCCATGATCTGGTGGGTCCTGACCAACCGCGGGCCTCTACGACCAACCGCGGGCCTCTACGACCAACCGCGGGCCTCTACGACCAACCGCGGGACTCTACGACCAACCGCGGGACTCTACGACCAACCGCGGGACTCTACGACCAACCGCGGGACTCTACGACCAACCGCGGGACTCTACGACCAACCGCGGGACTCTACGACCAACCGCGGGACTCTACGACCAACCGCGGGACTCTACGACCAACCGCGGGACTCTACGACCAACCGCGGGACTCTACGACCAACCGCGGGACTCTACGACCAACCGCGGGACTCTACGACCAACCGCGGGACTCTACGACCAACCGCGGGACTCTACGACCAACCGCGGGACTCTACGACCAACCGCGGGACTCTACGACCAACCGCGGGACTCTACGACCAACCGCGGGACTCTACGACCAACCGCGGGACTCTACGACCAACCGCGGGACTCTACGACCAACCGCGGGACTCTACGACCAACCGCGGGACTCTACGACCAACCGCGGGACTCTACGACCAACCGCGGGACTCTACGACCAACCCGCCCTCCCCGTCTCACCGGGATGAAGAGGACGCAGCCCACCAGCGTCCCCGTCAGCGCCGACTTGACGATCTCGGCGTAGCAGCGGTTGCCCTCCCGCGAGCCCTTGATGAGGGCGGTGATGTAGAAGGTGAGCTCCGTGATGGAGCCGAAGGTGGCGTTCACCACCGCTCCCACCGCAAAGTTGCTCTGGGCCGAGATGCTGGAGGAGGAGGAGGAGGAGGAGGAGGGCGTCAGCGCGGCCAGGATGTGTCCCCCACGGGCCACCATGTGTCCCTCTGTCCCCCTCACCTGGCGATGGCCATCCCGATGTAGTAGGAGAGCGGCATGATGGAGAGCAGGGCCAGGCTGAACTTGACGGCGGAGCCGGTCAGGCGGTTGTGGTTGTCCACGTAGCCCAGCACCAGCGTCACCAGCACCAGCGGCAGCAGGTCTGGGGCGGCCAGTCAAGGAGATGTGGGCTGGCAGCTGGGGGCAACCCCTGTGCCCTCCCCGCTCCGGCTCACGCAAGGAGGTTCAGGCTGGACATCAGGCTGAGGGGAGAGCTCGTTGCTCTCTCCAACTCCCTGAGAGGAGGTTGTGGAGAGGAGGGAGCTGGGCTCTTCTCCCAAGGGCCAGGGGACAGGACGAGAGGGAATGGCCTCAAGCTCCACCAGGGGAGGCTCAGGATGGACATCAGGATGAAATATTTCATGGAAAGGGTGATTGTTCCCTGTCAGAGGCTGCCCAGGGAGGGGGTTGAGTCCCCTTCCCTGGAGGGGTTTGAGGGCCGAGTGGACGAGGTGCTGAGGGACACGGGTTAGTAATTGATGGGAACGGTTGGACTCCATGATCCAATGGGTTCTTTCCAACCTAATGATTCTATGATTCTACAGTTCTATGGCTCCATTCTACAAATCTGTTTCCATGGTTCGATTCTACAGTTCTACAGTTCGATTCTACGGTTCCATTCGATGAATCTATGGTTTGATTCTACAGTTCTGCGGTTCAATCCTACGAGTCTATGGTTCAATTCTTCAATTCTACAGTCCTACGGTTCCATTTTACAAATCTACGGTTCCATTCTACAGTCCTACGGTTCCATTCTACAGTCCTACGGTCCTACGGTTTGATTCTATGGTTCCATTCTACATTTCTACGGTTCCACTCTACAGTCCTACGGTTCCATTCCACGACCCTACGGTTCCATTCCACGACCCTACGGTTCCATTCCACGACCCTACGGTCCTACGGTTCCATTCTACGGTTCCATTCCACAAATCTACGGTTCCATTCTACAATTCTACAGTCCTACGGTTCCACTCTACAGTCCTACGGTTCCACTCTACAGTCCTACGGTTCCACTCTACAGTCCTACGGTTCCACTCTACAGTCCTACGGTTCCATTCCATGAATCCATGGTTCGAGTCTATGATTCTACAGTCCTACGGTTCGATTCGACGATTCCATTCCACAAATATACGGTTCCATTCTACGAATCTACGGTCCTGCGGTTCCATTCTACGAAACTATGGTTCCATTCTACAGTCCTATGGTTCCATTCTACGCTTCCATTCCACAAATCTACCGTCCTGCGGTTCCATTCTGCAAATCTACGGTTCGATTCTACAGTCCTACGGTTCCATTCCACAAATCTACGGTTCCATTCTACAATCCTACAGTCCTACGGTTCCATTCTACGATCCTACGGTTCCATTCTACGACTCTACGGTTCCATTCCACAATCCTACAGTCCTACGGTTCCATTCTATGAATCCATGGTTCGATTCTATGATTCTACAGTCCTACGGTTCGATTCTGCGGTCCCATTCTACGAATCTATGGTCCTACGGTTCCATTCTACGGTTCCATTCCACAAATCTGCGGTTCCATTCTACAATCCTACAGTCCTACGGTTCCACTCTACATTTCTACGGTTCCATTCCACGATCCTACAGTCCTACGGTTCCATTCTACGAATCCATGGTTCGATTCTATGGTTCTACAGTCCTACGGGTCCGTTCTACAAATCTACGGTTCGATTCTACAGTTCGATTCTATGGTGGTTTGATTCCATGGTTCCATTCTACGAATCCTACAGTCCTACGGTTCCATTCTACGGTTCCATTCCACAAATCTACGGTCCTGCGGTTCCATTCTACAAATCTATGGTTCGATTCTACAGTCCAACGGTTCCATTCTTCGGTTCCATTCCACAAATCCATGGTTCCATTCTACAATCCTACAGTCCTACGGTTCCACTCTACATTTCTACGGTTCCATTCCACGATCCTACAGTCCTACGGTTCCATTCTACGAATCCATTATTCGATTCTATGATTCTACAGTCCTACAGTTCGATTCTATGGTTCCATTCCACAAATATACGGTTCCATTCGACGACTCTATGGTTCCACTCAACGAATCTACAGTCCTACGGTTCCATTCTACGAATCCATGGTTCGAGTCTATGGTTCTACAGTCCTACGGGTCCGTTCTACAAATCTACAGTTCGATTCTATGGTGGTTTGATTCCACGGTTCCATTCTACGAATCCTACAGTCCTACGGTTCCATTCTACGGTTCCATTCTACAAATCTACGATTCCATTCTACGAATCCTACAGTCCTACGGTTCGATTCTACGGTTCCATTCCACAAATCTACGGTTCCATTCTACGAATCCTACAGTCCTACGGTTCGATTCTGCCGTCCCATTCCACAAATATACGGTCCCATTCTACGAATCTACAGTCCTACAGTTCCATTCTACGGTTCCATTCCACAAATCTACGGTTCCATTCTACAATTCTACAGTCCTACGGTTCCACTCTACATTTCTACGGTTCCATTCCACGATCCTACAGTCCTACGGGTCCGTTCTACAAATCTACGGTTCGATTCTACAGTTCGATTCTATGGTGGTTCGATTCCACGGTTCCATTCTACGAATCCTACAGTCCTACGGTTCCATTCTACGGTTCCATTCCACAAATCTACGGTCCTGCGGTTCCATTCTACAAATCTATGGTTCGATTCTACAGTCCAACGGTTCCATTCTTCGGTTCCATTCCACAAATCCATGGTTCCATTCTACAATCCTACAGTCCTACGGTTCCACTCTACATTTCTACGGTTCCATTCCACGATCCTACAGTCCTACGGTGCCATTCTATGAATCCATGGTTCGAGTCTATGATTCTGAAGTCCTACAGTTCGATTCTACGGTTCCATTCCACAAATATACAGTTCCATTCTACGACTCTATGGTTCCACTCAACGAATCTACAGTCCTACGGTTCCATTCTACGAATCCATGGTTCGAGTCTATGGTTCTACAGTCCTACGGGTCCGTTCTACAAATCTACGGTTCGATTCTACAGTTCGATTCTATGGTGGTTCGATTCCACGGTTCCATTCTACGAATCCTACAGTCCTACGGTTCGATTCTGCCGTCCCATTCCACAAATATACGGTCCCATTCTACGAATCTACAGTCCTACAGTTCCATTCTACGGTTCCATTCCACAAATCTACGGTTCCATTCTACAATTCTACAGTCCTACGGTTCCACTCTACATTTCTACGGTTCCATTCCACGATCCTACAGTCCTACGGGTCCGTTCTACAAATCTACGGTTCGATTCTACAGTTCGATTCTATGGTGGTTCGATTCCACGGTTCCATTCTACGAATCCTACAGTCCTACGGTTCCATTCTACAGTTCCATTCCACAATTCCATGGTTCCATTCTACAATCCTACAGTCCTACGGTTCCACTCTACATTTCTACGGTTCTATTCCACGATCCTACAGTCCTACGGTTCCATTCTACGAATCCATGGTTCGAGTCTATGATTCTGAAGTCCTACAGTTCGATTCTACGGTTCCATTCCACAAATATACGGTTCCATTCTACGACTCTATGGTTCCACTCAACGAATCTACAGTCCTACGGTTCCATTCTACGAATCCATGGTTCGAGTCTATGATTCTACAGTCCTACAGTTCGATTCTACGGTTCCATTCCACAAATATACGGTTCCATTCTACGACTCTATGGTTCCACTCAATGAATCTACAGTCCTACGGTTCCATTCTACGAATCCATGGTTCGAGTCTATGGTTCTACAGTCCTACGGGTCCGTTCTACAAATCTACGGTTCGATTCTACAGTTCGATTCTATGGTGGTTCGATTCCACGGTTCCATTCTACAAATCCTACAGTCCTACGGTTCCATTCTACGGTTCCATTCCACAAATCTACGGTTCCATTTTGTGGTTCCATTCCACAAATATACAGTCCCATTCTACGAATCCTACAGTCCTACGGTTCCACTCTACATTTCTACAGTTCCATTCTACAACTCTACGGTTCCATTCCACGATCCTACAGTCCTACGGTTCCATTCTATGAATCCATGGTTCGATTCTATGATTCTACAGTCCTACGGTTCGATTCTGCAGTCCCATTCTACGAATCTACGGTCCTACGGTTCCATTCCACAAATCTACGGTTCCATTCTACAATCCTACAGTCCTACGGTTCCATTCCACGATCCTACGGTTCCATTCTATGAATCCATGGTTCGATTCTATGATTCTACAGTCCTACGGTTCGATTCTGCGGTTCCATTCCACAAATATACGGTCCCATTCTACAAATCTACGGTCCTGCGGTTCCATTCTACGGTTCCATTCCACAAATCCGCGGTTCCATTCTACAATTCTACAGTCCTACGGTTCCATTCTACATTTCTACAGTTCCATTCTACAGTCCTACGGTTCCATTCCACTATCCTAGAGTCCTACGGTTCCAGTCTATGAATCCATGGTTCGGGTCTATGATTCTACAGTCCTACGGTTCGAATCTACGGTCCCATTCTACGAATCTACGGTCCCATTCTACGAATCTACGGTCCTACAGTTCCATTCTACGGTTCCATTCTACTATTCTACAGTCCTACAGTTTGATTCTACAGTCCCATTCTACAAATCTACGGTCCCATTCTACGAATCTACGGTCCTGCGGTTCCATTCTACAAATCTATGGTTCGATTCTACAGTCCTACGGTCCGATTCTACGAGTCTACGGTCCGATTCTACGAGTCTACGGTCCGATTCTACGAGTCTACGGTCCTACGGTTCCAGTCTATGGTTCCATTCTACAATTCTACGGTTCTATTCTACGAATCTACGGTCCTACGGTTCCATTCTACAGTTCCATTCTACGAATCTATGGTTCTAATCTACGGTTCTACCGCTCGATTCTACGAATCTACGGTTCGATTCTACGGTTCTACCGCTCGATTCTACGAATCTACGGTTCGATTCTACGGTTCTACCGCTCGATTCTACGAACCTACGGTTCGATTCTACGGTTCTACCGCTCGATTCTACGGTTCTACGGTTCGATTCTACGGTTCTACCGCTCGATTCTACGGTTCTACCGCTCGATTCTACGGTTCTGCCGCTCGATTCTACGGTTCTGCCGCTCGATTCTACGGTTCTGCCGCTCGATTCTACGGTTCTGCCGCTCGATTCTACGGTTCTGCCGCTCGATTCTACGGTTCTGCCGCTCGATTCTACGGTTCTACCGCTCGATTCTACGGTTCTACCGCTCGATTCTACGGTTCTACCGCTCGATTCTACGAATCTACGGTTCGAATCTACGGTTCTACCGCTCGATTCTACGAATCTACGGTTCGAATCTACGGTTCTACCGCTCGATTCTACGGTTCTACGGTTCGATTCTACGGTTCTACCGCTCGATTCTACGGTTCTGCCGCTCGATTCTACGGTTCTGCCGCTCGATTCTACGGTTCTGCCGCTCGATTCTACGGTTCTGCCGCTCGATTCTACGGTTCTGCCGCTCGATTCTACGGTTCTACCGCTCGATTCTACGGTTCTACCGCTCGATTCTACGGTTCTACCGCTCGATTCTACGGTTCTACCGCTCGATTCTACGGTTCTACCGCTCGATTCTACGGTTCTACCGCTCGATTCTACGGTTCTACCGCTCGATTCTACGGTTCTACCGCTCGATTCTACGGTTCTACGGTTCGAATCTACGGTTCTACCGCTCGATTCTACGAATCTACGGTTCGAATCTACGGTTCTACCGCTCGATTCTACGGTTCTACGGTTCGATTCTACGGTTCTACCGCTCGATTCTACGGTTCTGCCGCTCGATTCTACGGTTCTGCCGCTCGATTCTACGGTTCTACCGCTCGATTCTACGGTTCTACCGCTCGATTCTACGGTTCTACCGCTCGATTCTACGGTTCTACCGCTCGATTCTACGGTTCTACCGCTCGATTCTACGGTTCTACCGCTCGATTCTACGGTTCTACCGCTCGATTCTACGGTTCTACCGCTCGATTCTACGGTTCTACCGCTCGATTCTACGGTTCTACGGTTCGAATCTACGGTTCTACCGCTCGATTCTACGAACCTACGGTTCGATTCTACGGTTCTACCGCTCGATTCTACGAATCTACGGTTCGATTCTACGGTTCTACCGCTCGATTCTACGAATCTACGGTTCGAATCTACGGTTCTACTGCTCGATTCTACGAATCTACGGTTCGAATCTACGGTTCTACCGCTCGATTCTACGAATCTACGGTTCGATTCTACGGTTCTACCGCTCGATTCTACGAATCTACGGTTCGATTCTACGGTTCTACCGCTCGATTCTACGAATCTACGGTTCGAATCTACGGTTCTACCGCTCGATTCTACGAATCTACGGTTCGAATCTACGGTTCTACCGCTCGATTCTACGAATCGACGGTTCGATTCTACGGTTCTACCGCTCGATTCTACGAATCGACGGTTCGATTCTACGGTTCTACCGCTCGATTCTACGAATCTACGGTTCGATTCTACGGTTCTACCGCTCGATTCTACGAATCTACGGTTCGATTCTACGGTTCTACCGCTCGATTCTACGAATCTACGGTTCGAATCTACGGTTCTACCGCTCGATTCTACGAACCTACGGTTCGAATCTACGGTTCTACCGCTCGATTCTACGAATCTACGGTTCGATTCTACGGTTCTACTGCTCGATTCTACGAACCTACGGTTCGATTCTACGGTTCTACTGCTCGATTCTACGAATCTACGGTTCGATTCTACGGTTCTACTGCTCGATTCTACGGTTCTACCGCTCGATTCTACGGTTCTACCGCTCGATTCTACGGTTCTACCGCTCGATTCTACGGTTCTGCCGCTCGATTCTACGGTTCTGCCGCTCGATTCTACGAACCTACGGTTCGATTCTACAGTTCTACTGCTCGATTCTACGAATCTACGGTTCGATTCTACGGTTCTACCGCTCGATTCTACGAATCTACGGTTCGAATCTACGGTTCTACTGCTCGATTCTACGAATCTACGGTTCGAATCTACGGTTCTACCGCTCGATTCTACGAATCTACGGTTCGATTCTACGGTTCTACCGCTCGATTCTACGAATCTACGGTTCGATTCTACGGTTCTACCGCTCGATTCTACGAATCTACGGTTCGAATCTACGGTTCTACCGCTCGATTCTACGAATCTACGGTTCGAATCTACGGTTCTACCGCTCGATTCTACGAATCGACGGTTCGATTCTACGGTTCTACCGCTCGATTCTACGAATCGACGGTTCGATTCTACGGTTCTACCGCTCGATTCTACGAATCTACGGTTCGATTCTACGGTTCTACCGCTCGATTCTACGAATCTACGGTTCGATTCTACGGTTCTACTGCTCGATTCTACGAATCTACGGTTCGAATCTACGGTTCTACCGCTCGATTCTACGAACCTACGGTTCGAATCTACGGTTCTACCGCTCGATTCTACGAATCTACGGTTCGATTCTACGGTTCTACTGCTCGATTCTACGAACCTACGGTTCGATTCTACGGTTCTACTGCTCGATTCTACGAATCTACGGTTCGATTCTACGGTTCTACTGCTCGATTCTACGGTTCTACCGCTCGATTCTACGGTTCTACCGCTCGATTCTACGGTTCTACCGCTCGATTCTACGGTTCTACCGCTCGATTCTACGGTTCTACCGCTCGATTCTACGGTTCTGCCGCTCGATTCTACGAACCTACGGTTCGATTCTACAGTTCTACTGCTCGATTCTACGAATCTACGGTTCGATTCTACGGTTCTACCGCTCGATTCTACGGTTCTACCGCTCGATTCTACGGTTCTACCGCTCGATTCTACGGTTCTACCGCTCGATTCTACGGTTCTACCGCTCGATTTTACGGTTCTACCGCTCGATTCTACGAATCTACGGTTCGATTCTACGGTTCTACCGCTCGATTCTACGAATCTACGGTTCGATTCTACGGTTCTACCGCTCGATTCTACGGTTCTACCGCTCGATTCTACGGTTCTACAGCTCGATTCTACGAATCTACGGTTCGATTCTACGAATCTACGGTTCGATTCTACGGTTCTACCGCTCGATTCTACGGTTCTACCGCTCGATTCTACGGTTCTACCGCTCGATTCTACGGTTCTACCGCTCGATTCTACGAATCTACGGTTCGAATCTACGGTTCTACCGCTCGATTCTACGAATCTACGGTTCGAATCTACGGTTCTACCGCTCGATTCTACGAATCTACGGTTCGATTCTACGGTTCTACCGCTCGATTCTACGGTTCTACCGCTCGATTCTACGGTTCTACCGCTCGATTCTACGGTTCTACCGCTCGATTCTACGGTTCTACCGCTCGATTCTACGGTTCTACCGCTCGATTCTACGGTTCTACCGCTCGATTCTACGGTTCTACCGCTCGATTCTACGGTTCTACGGTTCGAATCTACGGTTCTACCGCTCGATTCTACGAATCTACGGTTCGAATCTACGGTTCTACCGCTCGATTCTACGAATCTACGGTTCGAATCTACGGTTCTACTGCTCGATTCTACGAATCTACGGTTCGATTCTACGGTTCTACTGCTCGATTCTACGAATCTACGGTTCGATTCTACGGTTCTACCGCTCGATTCTACGAATCTACGGTTCGATTCTACGGTTCTGCCGCTCGATTCTACGAATCTACGGTTCGATTCTACGGTTCTACCGCTCGATTCTACGAACCTACGGTTCGATTCTACGGTTCTACCGCTCGATTCTACGAATCTACGGTTCGATTCTACGGTTCTACCGCTCGATTCTACGAATCTACGGTTCGAATCTACGGTTCTACCGCTCGATTCTACGAATCTACGGTTCGATTCTACGGTTCTACCGCTCGATTCTACGGTTCTACTGCTCGATTCTACGGTTCTGCTGCTCGATTCTACGGTTCTGCTGCTCGATTCTACGGTTCTGCTGCTCGATTCTACGGTTCTGCTGCTCGATTCTACGGTTCTGCTGCTCGATTCTACGAATCTACGGTTCGATTCTACGGTTCTACCGCTCGATTCTACGGTTCTACCGCTCGATTCTACGGTTCTACCGCTCGATTCCACGGTTCTACCGCTCGATTCTACGGTTCTACCGCTCGATTCTACGGTTCTACCGCTCGATTCTACGGTTCTGCCGCTCGATTCTACGGTTCTGCCGCTCGATTCTACGGTTCTGCCGCTCGATTCTACGGTTCTGCCGCTCGATTCTACGAATCTACGGTTCGAATCTACGAATCTACGGTTCGAATCTACGGTTCTACTGCTCGATTCTACGAATCTACGGTTTGATTCTACGGTTCTACTGCTCGATTCTACGAATCTACGGTTCGAATCTACGGTTCTAGTGCTCGATTCTACGAATCTACGGTTCGATTCTACGGTTCTACCGCTCGATTCTACGAATCTACGGTTCGAATCTACGGTTCTACCGCTCGATTCTACGAATCTACGGTTCGAATCTACGGTTCTACCGCTCGATTCTACGAATCTACGGTTCGATTCTACGGTTCTACCGCTCGATTCTACGAATCTACGGTTCGAATCTACGGTTCTACCGCTCGATTCTACGGTTCTACCGCTCGATTCTACGGTTCTACCGCTCGATTCTACGGTTCTACCGCTCGATTCTACGGTTCTACCGCTCGATTCTACGGTTCTACCGCTCGATTCTACGGTTCTGCCGCTCGATTCTACGGTTCTGCCGCTCGATTCTACGGTTCTGCCGCTCGATTCTACGGTTCTGCCGCTCGATTCTACGGTTCTGCCGCTCGATTCTACGGTTCTGCCGCTCGATTCTACGGTTCTGCCGCTCGATTCTACGGTTCTGCCGCTCGATTCTACGGTTCTGCCGCTCGATTCCACGGTTCTGCCGCTCGATTCCACGGTTCTGCCGCTCGATTCTACGAACCTACGGTTCGATTCCACGGTTCTGCCGCTCGATTCTACGAACCTACGGTTCGACTCCACGGATCTGCCGCTCGACTCTACGAACCTACGGTTCGACTCCACGGTTCTGCCGCTCGACTCCACGGTTCTGCCGCTCGACTCCACGGTTCTGCCGCTCGACTCCACGGTTCTGCCGCTCGACTCCACGGTTCTGCCGCTCGACTCCACGGTTCTGCCGCTCGACTCCACGGTTCTGCCGCTCGACTCCACGGTTCTGCCGCTCGACTCCACGGTTCTGCCGCTCGACTCCACGGTTCTGCCGCTCGACTCCACGGTTCTGCCGCTCGACTCCACGGTTCTGCCGCTCGACTCCACGGTTCTGCCGCTCGACTCTACGGTTCTGCCGCTCGACTCTACGGTTCTGCCGCTCGACTCTACGGTTCTGCCGCTCGACTCTACGGTTCTGCCGCTCGACTCTACGGTTCTGCCGCTCGACTCTACGGTTCTGCCGCTCGACTCTACGGTTCTGCCGCTCGACTCTACGGTTCTGCCGCTCGACTCTACGAACCTACGGCTCGATTCTACAGAGGATACTGACCGCGAAGACGTTGATGCCGTCCACGGCGTATTTGTAGTAGTAGGGGTTGAGGGCGCGGTAGCAGCAGAGAATCACCGGCCCCTCCGGCGGCACCTCCGTCTGCGGAGTTGGAGGGGGGACGCCAGCGGGTGACACCACCCCGAGCACCCCCCGACCCCTCCCACCCCCCCCCCCCCCCCCCCCCCCAGCGGCACCCACCACGCGCAGATGCCGGACGAGCAGGCGCTCCGGGGGCAGCAGGAGGACGCGGGTGGCGGCGCGGGCGCTCAGCTTGGCCACGGGGATGAGGACGACGAGGAGCCAGGCGGCGACGCACACCAGCGCGTGGGCCAGCGCCAGCGCCGGGTACGCCAGCCCCAGCCAGGCCACCGAGCCCGCGCGGCGCTGCCAAGAGGCGCTCGGTGTTAAGAGTTTGGCCCCCCCCCACCCCACCCACCCCTCCAAAGTGCCCGTGGGCACCAGCCCCACGGCGGAGGGGACGGGGACGCTGGCATCCAGCGTGGGGCTCACCCAGGATCCGGCACCGGCACAGAACCGCGTGGAGTCGCCGAGCAGGGCTGAGCTCTCCCGTGTGCCGCTGGGCACCTGGGGAAATTGGGGAGGGGGTTACGGGGTGGCACGGGACACCCCCCCCCCCCCCCCTGCTCATACCCCGGGGTCCCCAAGGTGTTACCTGCACCTCCTGGATGACTTTGCCAAAGGGCCAAAGGAAATAGCCGGCCAGGGCCCAGCAGAGACGCCCTGCGGGAACACGAGGGTCGGTTCCACTGGGGACACACGCGTCCCATCCAGCCGCCCCGCGGAGAATCTCCGGATCACCAGGTTGGAAAGGACCCAGCGGATCACGGAGTCCAACCGTTCCCAGCAATCACTGACCCGTGTCCCTCAGCACCTCGTCCACCCGCCCCTTGAACCCCTCCAGGGAAGGGGACTCAACCCCCTCCCAGTTCCAGGACCCAATGACCCTTTCTGGGAAATATTTCATCCTGGTGGAGCTTGAGGCCATTCCCTCTCGTCCTGTCCCCTGTCCCTTGGGAGAAGAGCCCAGCTCCCTCCTCTCCACAACCTCCTCTCAGGGAGTTGCAGAGAGCAACGAGCTCTCCCCTCAGCCTCCTCTTCTCCAGGCTAAACACCCCCAGGGCCCTCAGGCTTCTTCTCCAGCCCCTTCCCCAGCTTCGTTGCTCTTCTCGGCACTCGCTCCAGAGCCTCAACCTCCTTCTGGTGGGGAGGAACCAGCACTGACCCCAGGATTCGAGGAGCGGCCTCCCCAGGGCTGAGGCCAGAGGGAGAAGAACCTCCCTGGCCCTGCTGGCCACGCCGGGGCTGCTCCAAGCCAAGATGCCCTTGGCCTTCTTGGCCCCCTGGGCCCCTGCTGGCTCCTGTCCAACCAACCCCCCCATTTCTCCTCCATAAGGGACATGGGAGCTGCTGGCACCCAGCGGGGGCCTTTGGGGCCCAGCCGGGAGCGCCCCGACCTGGGACTCACCGTAAGGAGCCCCCACAACGGTGACAAACATCACGGCAGCCGCGAGGACGTAGAGGGCCGAGAGCCACCAGCCGAAGAGCAGCAGGTAGAGGACGTTGCCACACGTCACCGTGGGCCCTGCGGGAGGGGAAGGCGCCGGATGGAACCGCTGCCACCGTCCCAAACCCAGGGGCACGGCGAGTCCCAGGCCACCCACCACCAGAGCCTCGGATGACGTTGAGGTCGGAGTAGAGCTCCTTGACAATCTCGGATCGGTCCTCCCAGGGCCGCGCCGTCACGTGGCTCTTCCATTTCTTGAAGCCGAACTGCACAGAGACGGAGGGGGGTTTTTTTTGGGGTGAGGGGAGAGAATCCCAGAATCCCCAGGTTGGAAAAGACCCACCGGATGATGGAATCCAACTGTTCCCATTGACCACTAACCCGTGTCCCTCAGCGCCTCGTCCACCCGGCCCTCGAACCCCTCCAGGGAAGGGGACTCAACCCCCTCCTGTTCCAGTGCCAAATGACTCTTTCCATGAATTTTTTTTTTTTCCTTGAAGTCCAGCCCGAAAGAAAAGCCACCACAGCCTCCCTGGAGCACCCACGGACACCCCAACCTTGTAGTTGTTGGAGAGCTTGTTGGCCTCGACGGCGTTCTCGGCCGTCAGGGTGGTTTTCAGCAGGCAGCTCTCACAGACCTCGTCCGAGTGCTGCTGGCAGCAGACGGCGGGGGACACGGCTGGGGGCGAGAATCATAGAATCACGGAACCGCCAGGTTGGAAGAGACCCACGGGATCATGGAGCCCAACCGTTCCCATCAACCACTAACCCGTGTCCCTCAGCGCCTCGTCCATCCATCCATCCATCCCTCAAACCCCTCCAGGGAAGGGGACTCGGCGCCCTCCCCGTTCCAGCACCCAATGACCTTTTCCATGAAATATTTCATCCCGATGTCCATCCTGAGCCTCCCCTGGTGGAGCTTGAGGCCATTCCCTCTCGTCCTGTCCCCTGTCCCTGGGGAGAAGAGCCCAGCTCCCTCCTCTCCACAACCTCCTCGCAGGGAGTTGCAGAGAGCAACGAGCTCTCCCCTCAGCCTCCTCTTCTCCAGGATAAACCCCCCCAGCGCCCTCAGGCTTCTTCTCCAGCCCCTTCCCCAGCTTCGTTGCTCTTCTCTGCACTCGCTCCAGAGCCTCAACCTCCTTCTCATGGTGAGGGGCCCAGAACTGAACCTCCACCCGTTGGTCTCAGCCCATGGATCCAGCCTGTTCCGATCCCTTCGGAGCCTCCCGACCCTCCAGCAGATCCAGCTCCCACCCAGCTCAGCGTCACCCCCGAACTCGCTCAGGTGCCCTCGGTGCCTTCATCCAGGTCGGACACCCCCATCCCATCCCAACCTACCCGGGGGGACGCGGGGCCGGTGGCAGCCGAGGTCGCCCAGGTCACCGTGGACGTTGTTGATGGTGGCACAGTGCCGGTCGCAGAGGGAGCCGCGTCGGGGGGCTTCGCTGTCACCCAGGGGCTCGGGGACCTTGGGGACATCTGCGTGGGGGTTGGAGTCAGGCAGGGGGTCCCAATAGGGATGGGATCTGGGGGTTCAGGTCGATGGCGAGCGAGAATCACGTAATCAAAGAACGGGTTGAGTTGGAAGGGAACTGCAAGTCCAATCCAGGGACGCCTCCCGCTGGATCGGGGGGGTCCGAGCTCCATCCAACCTGGCCTGGAGCCCCTCCAGGGATGGAGCAGCCACCACCGCTCTGGGAAACCTCTTCCAGGGGCTCCAAACCCTCCCAGGTGAACATTCCTTCCTAAGATCTCAACTCCACCTCACCTCTTGCAGCTGAAAACCATTCTCCTCATCCTCTCCGTGCCCTCTGGGATCCAGCCCCCTCCCCAGCTTTCCTGGAGCCCCTTCAGGTGCTGGAAGGTCCCTCTAAGGTCTCCTCGGAGCCTTCTCCTCTCCAGGCTGAACAACCCCAACTCTCCCAGCCTGTCCTCGCACGGGAGGTTCTCCAGCCCTCCCATCATCCTCGGAGCCTCCTCTGGCCCCGTTCCAGCAGCTCCATCTCCTTCTCCTGCTGAGGATTCCAGCCCTGGCCCCAACCCTCCAGCTGAGGTCTCCCCGAGAGGAGCCGAGGGGACAATCCCCTCCCTCCCTGCTGCCCACGTTCTCTGGGTGCAGCCCGGGACACGGGGGGTTTCTGGGCTCCGAGCGCACCTTGGGGCTCCCCGGGAGCTTCTCCTCCCCCAGCCCCCCGAGTCCTTCTCCTCCAGCTGCTCCCCTCACACCATCCCCACTTTCTGAAGCCCAGGGGGCTGGGGACTCTCTGGCACCCACAGTTGGGGGGGGGGGTGTGGAGGGGGCACCCATGGAGCTGGGGTGGTGCCTGGAGTAGGGGGGACCCCGAGTGCTGAGGGGCAGGGGGGGACCAGCCTGGAGAGCAGGGTGATGCTCGGGGGGCAGGGGGGTCCTGTCTGCCCCCTGGGGTGGAATAGGGGAGCCCCCAGAGTGCTTGGGGGGGAGCCCCCAAAGTGCTCGGGAGGGGGGTAGCCCCCAAAGTGCTCGGGAGGGGGGTAGCCCCCAAAGTGCTCGGGAGGGGGGTAGCCCCAAAGTGCTCGGAGGGGAAGGGGGGAGCCCCCCAGAGTGCTCAAGGTGGGGTGGGGGGAGCCCCAGAGTGCTCAGGGTGGGGACGGGGGGGAGCCCCCCAAAGTGCTCAGGGTGGGGTGGGGGGAGCCGCCCCAGAGTGCTCAGGGTGGGGACGGGGGGAACCCCCAGAGTGCTCGGGGTGGGGACGGGGGGGAACCCCCAGAGTGCTCAG